>CABPRJ010001915.1:529495-603381 GCA_902439185.1 Cinara cedri
TTTTTTTTTTTTTTTTTTTTTTCCATAACAAGTGTGTATACCTGCGTATGTTATGTATAATATAAGTGGCCGGTCCGTAGTGCGTTACACTCGCGTCTTGGCCGGTCGTCGTCATCATGACGTTTTCTCACTGTCGTGTTTTCTCGTTTTGTGCACAGTCCGTCCATGTACCAGCGGAGTAACGGCGGCGCGAACCTGTACCCGGCGTCGCTGCAACAGTACTTTACGTCCTCGCCCGAGCTAATCAGCCAACAGCAGACCAACCAGATCATCACTTCGGTGGCCAGCAATCACATGTGGTCCACAGGTAAAAACGTCGAGCGCGTCTTTTTATGCGGCCAATCTCGTTCGTGTGTGTGTGTATTAATGGTTTTTTTTTGTTTTTTCTATGTTTTCCTTTCATTCCAGTCGTTACCGAAGACGGCGGCGGAGGCTATTCGCCGACTTCGGCCAGCAGTGGCGGCAAACAGCAGCAGCCCAATCACAACGGCGGCGGGCTGCCCGCTTTCAACCAGCGCTTCGTCACCCACCCGCCGTCCTCGTCGGCGTACACCGCCTCCGGCGGTTCCGGCAGGTCGTACCATCCGATCACCACTTCCGGCGTGGGGCCCTATCACATTGCCGCGGCCGCGGCCGCGGCCGTCAACAGCGTCAATACCGGCGGGGGCTCGACGGACGCCTCGTCCCTCCAGTGGGCCGCGGCCGTCGCCTCGCACGGCACTTACTCGAACACCGACGGCACCATAAACTACTTGTCCGTGCCCAACAATCAGACGGGCAGAAACCGGTCGAACGCCGCTTTTTCCGCCGCCGCCTCGTTGTCAGCCCGTAAGTGAAATGCGATTTTTTTTTATTTTTATTTTTTAATACACGTTTGAAATATTTTCACACGCGAAAATTGTAATTGGACAATTCGGATCGCGCGTGTGTTATTACCGCGAATAGTTAAAAAAAAAAAAAAACAATAATAAACGAATCGATGACCGAAGGTCTACCGCAGCCACTGACGGCTTACTATACAGGCTTCTAAATTTTTACCCTCCGCACCGCCCGTTAGCAAAACAGTTCCGTATGTATAAACACGATTTAAAATTTCTCATCGGATATAACTAACAATTGGACCGTGGTGTTCTGTATTATTACTTTCATTGCATTCATTTTATGTATTGTCAATGTGTACAAGTACAACAGTGTTATCAGATTTGTCCAAAAGCAAAAAAAAAACGAAAAAAAAAAAAACATTATAGGTACAATTCAAATTATTATCATTTTTTTGTTGTATTATTAATTATCATTTTGGCAGCGATATGATTGGGATAATTTATTTTCATACCTGTATAACAATGTTATTATTTTCAATATCGCGACTGTGAAAACCGATAAACCGTCTTTTTGGTATGATGATGACAACTCGTAATCGACCGTAATACATTTACAACGCCGCGCCGTTATATTATTATCCGGTGACGACTCTAATGTATTTTCACCTCGAATCACCGATTTAATTTTCCGCCCGAAGTACCCCCGCCCTATCACGAGTGTATTGAAATTAAATTAAATTTCCGCGGTCCAAAATTTCTTTTAATGAATTTTATTTTATAAAAAAACTTCATATTTCTGAACACTAATGCACCCGCGACCCGCACGTTTTTTTTTTTTTTACTTCTATTAATCACGTGATTCCAACGTACCCCTTTCGAGCCGCCACCGTTGTTGTCTATTATCACGCCCGTACAGTCCGCGGGTCTCGAAAAGCGTCGGGGCGAGTCTTCGTGTTGTGCGCCGTAAATGGCTGGCGTGGCATTTATCCGACGCGCGCTCGACGGCCGAATTATTTTCACCACCCCCGGGGAACCGTCGGAAACGGATCGCGACAAAGTCGGTCGAAGTGGCGACGGTGCGGGCGGGAGGGGGTAGGGGCGAAGGGAGGGATCGCGGCGGGACGGCGACCGATTACACAATAATAACGCGTTATTAACGCGCGCGTCGGCCTTTTCGCGGTGGGACAGGCGGCGGCGGCGGCGGCCCCGGCCACCCAACGCGCGTGACAATAATATTTATACGGCCCGTTCCTTTGCGGCCGGCGGCCGCGCGCGCGCCCCCGGACCGTCGTCTCCGTTTACACCGCGCACGGGCGCGCGTACACAATAATAAATAATAACAATATTATCCAGTTGTCGTTAATTAAACGTGCGCGTTTGCGCGTCATGTGTTCGCGGGGTCGTCCGATGCTTGCGTGTGGCGGACGGGCCGCGTATATAAACACGTGTGCCGGCGAATCTGCGGCCTTTGGCCTGGTTTTTTTTTTATCGATACTACGCGTGTTACGATATCGTGTATAATCGCCCGCCCGCCAATAACTGCATAGTTTAAATACTCGTAAATATTTATCGCGTCGCGGCCGCAACGCCCCCGGGCCCCGTCAATATTATCGCGCGCGGTGCGCGACGTGTGTGTTTTCCTTTGCTCCGCGGCCCCTTGTCCAAATATCGTCGGCCCCCTCGGTTGATTAACGACGGGTCAACGCGTTCCCCGCCGCCGCCGTATCACGTGTGTGTGCGTGTACGTCATACGGACCGGCGGGGTTGTAAAAACGTGTTCGTCGTGTTGTTGTTGTTGTTGTTGTTATCATTATCATTATGGTACTACTGTCTCTCGTCTGCACCGCGCATTAGGACTCTCCGGTGTGTGGCGTACGCGCTCGGCGCGACCGCCGATACATACCGCCCGGAATTCCCGTCGGTCGGATTCGCGCGCGACCGAACTACTACGCCCTCCGCCACCCCCCCGGGAGGGGGGATTCTTTTCCGCGCGGGGCGCGACAACGGACGGTATCCGCGTCTACAGCGGCGTTGCGCGTGCGCCAATTACGCGTTCGCGCAACGGCCCGAAATCCGCGAGAAGACGCGGAGCCCGTCACCGGAAGACGGCCGTTTTTAATACGTACACGCTTACTTGCGGTACTCTCTCGAATCATTTTTCGTTCGTTTCTTTTCTCCGGCACTTTCTACGGGTCACGTGGAACGCAAACTTTTTTTTCCTTTTTGATCAAACGGAGCGCGGGTCCGTTGAAAATCGTTCGTTTTTTTTTTTTTTTTGTTTCTACTACACGAAAACCCGGACTCTAAACGGGTCGTTATGTCGTCGCGCGTTATTCCGTATACGCCACGTCGTCGTATTATTTTTCAAAAAACAAACAAACAAGCAAATACAAAACTGGGCCGTTGTTGACCGTCAATTTTTATGTTTCGATCGGGATCGACTAGTCGCCGGTATTCGTCTCCCCTTTCGTGTATAAACATAAACGGTACGTCCGAACGTTCACACCGCGGGCGGGCGCCCCGTTCCAGTACATTGTACGAACCCTGTCGCGTCTCGTGTTATAATTTTTATGCCGCGACGCATGACGATGTTTATAACGCGCGTTTTTTCTCGAAACGTATTGTGTAATTTGGTGTTTACTCGTTATGGTTATTAATTTTTTTTTTTTTTTTTTTATTCTCGTCCGGAGCGCGTACGTTACATCGTATTCCGTCGGCTTGTCAACGAAATAAAATAACAAATTCGAAAAAAAAAAAAAAAATTAATAAAAAAAAATCGTCTTAACGTTTATGTACGCCGTGTAAACGCGTGTTTGCCCGCAACACACCGCAATCGCTGTTATGTTCGAAATAAAATTTGTCGTTCGCTTTCGATTTCGGACCGCCGAAAAGACGACGTTTTTTACACAGCGCGCGACGTGCCGCCCGTTTCATTTCGGTCGTTCGAAACGCAGTGCATCGGTACCGGTTGTCCGTTTAGCCGGCCGGTGACCAGACGACTGCTTGCGGTGATTAATTAGCGAAATTTCGTAAAAAATATTTAGACCCTTTTTTTTTTTCCTCTTCGCGACCACCGAGCGCTTCCCGGTCGCGTATCCGTAGCCGGACGACGTCCGGCCCGTCGAGATCCCGGGCCGTTGCAAGCGTTAATACTTGTCGGCAGACCGTCGCGGTCGTGTATATGACGTATATATATATAAAAAAAAATAATAATAATAAAAAAACGATACATATTTTAATATCGTCACGCACAATATTAAAAAAAAAAAACAATTACTTATAAAATAGGCCAAGTCTCGTCGTCGCCGCCACCGCCGCCGCGCTATCGTTATCGTACGTACGTGTATAATAATATAAATACGTACAGTGTACGTTTTCCCGTTTAAAACGGTTTTTTTTTCTCTACATATTTTCCCCCGCCGCGGTTTTTTTTATTATTATTATTATTATCACTATAAATTCGTTTTGTCTCCCTCGATAACCGCCGCGCGCGCGCCGTATGTACACCGCGGAGACCGAACGTAGACGCGGAAAACGGAAGCTCGTTATCGGTATACAGTGCAACGCATTATAATTACGCGTAACGCGTAAGCGGATAATACGCGCGCGCCCCGTTGAAAACTAGAGAAAATAAAATAAAAAAAAAAAAAAACTAAAATAAAATGTAAATGTTCGTCGTACACGCTCCGAACGCCCAGGATCAATAGCCTCTAGTTTTTTTTTTTTTTTTTTTTTCGCAGTTTTTTCGTATTATTATAATACTACTGTACTCAGTACGCGACTTGCGCGCGCGTCATAATAATTATAACGCGGATCCCCTTTCCGAAAATAATACAACTGTGTGTGTGTGTGTGTGTGTGTGTGTGCGTGCGTGCGTACGTGTGTGTGTACTCACGAATAGCATAATTATTTTTACGTTGTACCCGAGGAAAAAAAAAAACCAAACCAAACCAACGAACAATATGTTTCAGCTATTTTTCTTACGTGCGTTAATCGCGATTGCGTGCCATTCGCGGTGCATAATCGAACGTGATTTATGTCACGTATAGTTACGCGCGCGCGTATTATGCCGGGCGGCGGCGGCGCACGGAGTTATTCGGACGCCCCGTCGCGCGGCGTTTGCGGTCGAAAAAAATTTTACGGGTTTTTTTTTTTTTTTTATTTCAATTATTATCGCGGTACGTCGTGGAAAATAATATTGCGCTTTCGCGTGATTGTCCGGGGGGGTTCGCGACACGCCGCGGTTTAAATACCCCCAACCCCCACCCCACCCCCATCCGCATCCACCGACTTTGAAAAATCGCGTTACGCGAGTCCCGACGGTCCGCCGTAACACACGCGGCCGGGCCGCGTAACGAGTCTGTACTGGCCGGTTAAAAAAAAAAAATTCAAAAAAATGTGTGTGCTCCTTGAACGCGCCCGTTTACCCGTTCGTCGGGTCCCGTAATTTCTCGGCCACCGGTAGTGTATACTTACACGTCTCATTTCGTGTCTGTCACTCTTGCAAGATTTGTTTACATAATATACTGATGAGAATCGTAACTTCTCTCTGAAACCATTCCATTTCCAGTTTCTGGATCGTTATAATTGTATACAGCTCGGTTATTTCCTCCCGAGACTTTTTTTTTTTTTTGTTATCAACAAAATCGGTCTAAAATGTATAATAATTCTTACCTTGCCTAATATATTTCAATTTCCAATTAACTTGTAATATTAAATTAACTTGTCAAACAAATACCTTAATATTTTCAATTGTGTCTTTATGTGGAATTATCAATTCCATTATTGTCGCCGCTTTTTCTCGTTCGGTAAAAACTCTTAAATTTTACATTAGAATTCTCGAACCTTTTAAAAAGCTACACTCGTGGATTTTTCTTTGTCCCGACAAAGCAAAAAACGAAAATACACTGCATTGGATAATTGACTGAAAAATCGTACGGGAGAAAATCTCGAAATGAGCAAAAAAATCATTTTCAAATTTCATATAAAGCCCAAACAAAAGTTAACAAATACGCTAAACTCGTTGTAACGAAACAATACATTTTCATATTTGATGTCGAGCCAAACGAATCAAAGGAATGCTGCTACAGTAATTATGTCTAGGCAATACAATTGTACTCCTTTTACAAAAGTTAATTTTGAAGCAATAAAAAACAAAAAACAAATCCTTGTAAAACACGCAGAAAAATAATTAACCATTTGTTGTACTCGTATTTTTGACGAAAATATAAAAGGTATAAAAACGCGCCTCGCACTTTCAGTAATTTTTATTAGTGTTTCATTCGTGTCACGTATCCGTGTAAATAAACAAAATTAATACGATGTTCGTGTACGGTAACACTGAAAATCTATTTAAATATATGATTTTTTTTTATTAAGTATTTCACGGGCAAAATTCGATTGGAACGCGAAATCAGTAGAATTATACTATAATAGGTATAATACGTATAATAGATGAGCGATTTAAATATCAAAGGCGTCTTATTAAAAGGGCGTATACCATTAAAAATCGAAAAAATTAGGAGCATAAACCGGTATAAGAACGTATTTCAATATACAGAAAATTAAGTCGGCAATGTCAACTAAAATATATCCGGGCCCCCTTTTAAAGTATACATAAATCGACACTGATGTTCCTATTAAAAGGGCGTATACCACATTCAATGCGCGTATACTTTGTGCACAAAGTACTTGTACTTTGCGTACTAGTACGTAATTTTGTTTGTATTCATTAAAAACTGTTTTGCTGTTTTTTTTCTTTTTGAAAAAAATTAAAAAAATAAAAGCGTAATTCGATGGACGGGCCCTTCTAACGAAACACCGTCGATGTTTTAAAATATTATTTTTTCTCGATCTTGCCGCCGTCGTGTTTCGGCCCGTCGATATGTCGATTTTTTTTGTTTGTTTTTTTTTCAAATAATATTCGCACGGAATTCTCTGATGGCGGAGGGCGGGAACAAACTGCCCAGATCCAGAATCCGGGGCACTGTTTCCCCCCCCCCCCCCCCTCCCCTCTTCCCGACACACCTCCCGCCCTGTCATATGACGTGCGCGCACACGCGTTCGTGTAGTGTGTCGCGTCTCTACACGTGTTGACGACGAGACGACGCGGGGGCGTGCGATTGACGGGCCGGCCGTCCGTCTCGCCCGTTTGTAATCGATCCGCCGGTACGATACGACGATCGCAGGGTCCCGTGTTTGCACGTCGGTCGGTTTCGGTCCGTCGCGAAGGGTCGTGACGCGAGGAGCTGCACGGTGCCCATGGCATACGCGCGGACCGCGTTTTGTGTTGACGTTAAGCTCTTGTTGACCCGTCCGGGGAGCGGGCGAGTGTATTGTAACGCGCGGCGTACACGACGCGGTCACCGCCTCCGTGGCAGATAACGCGTTAAAACGGACAGTAAAAACATAATGTCCGGGCACACGATTATTTAATATTAAATATCGTGGAAATCCTCTCCGATAGACGACGCGCGTCCACCGAATAATATCATACCGTAACAATAACAATAACAAGGAATATTATAGTCGCGGTCGTCCTTTTTCGCCCCTTTCCCACCACCCCCCCCCACTCCCTCCCTTTCTTTCGTCCTCGCTTCCAATATTTGCCCTCGGATACCAACCGTCTCGTCAAATATTTGTCGTCGTCGAAATCACCCGGTCGCTAATGCTTGCGGCCGCGAGTTTGCCGGCGCTAAAACGACCCCGCGCACCAGTGCGGCCGCCCCGCCCGTATACTGTACACAGACACCGCCACTGGATCACCCCTGATCGATTATCGCGTGTAATAACAATAATAATAATAATAATATGTATATAATAACAGTGTTTCCTCCCCCTCCCCCCGGTGTATCCCCATACGCGCCGCACGTGTAGTTCTCACGTTTACGACCCGTTCCGTCGCCGCGTTACATTTTGACGTTTTTTTTTTTTTCTCCTCCTCTCCGATAAAATATCCGATAGTAATAATATCATAACGCGGGCCATAAAAACAAAATCTGTCCGGCGGCGCGTGTATTGTGTGTGGTCGGCCGCCGGCACGTTCGAACTCGCACTGTATACGCGAGGTTTTCACGTTCGGCGAGGTACAAAAAAAAAAAAAAACCATTACGCACGCGTAGAGCGTTTTACTGTGTGTTTTTTTTTTTATCGAACGCGTCGAAGAAACTATCGAAAAATCGGTGACTGTTTTTTCTTTTTTTATGCGAATTTCGGAACGCCGGCCGCGTGGTTTTTCCGGACGGATATGACGTTTTTTTTTTCCTCGCGTTAGGTCCCAAACTGCTAGTTGGATCGTGTCGAGATAGTTTTTTTGTTTTGTTATTATAAATAATTTTCGTCGCGAGAAAAACCGCTTTAAACCGCGGAATAATTTGCGAAACGCTGTAAACGCGCGCGGCGTTTCGTTTCGACGTCCAGTATTGTCGCGATCCGCTGCAGAATATTCAATCGTATACACCGAATATATTACCGCGTTATCATCGTAAATAGTCTAAAGTGAATTTCTCATTAAAACGTCAAATGCGTTTTTACGTTTATATTGTTTGTTTGTTATTGAGTGTACACTGCCGATTGAAACGAATCGTCCGTGTTTGTGTACCGCGCGTCGCAAAGTATGTGAAATCGATTCTAACAGTGTGTCACGGCAAGGGCCGAGAAACACTGTTTTGGACGTGTCGGCTTTTGCCTAGTCGTTGAATGGTATTATTCGATAGAAGAAGTAAAAAAAAAAAAACCGACGCTTATTTACGACCGGACGAAATTCGTCGGTAATTTGCCGACCGCGGCCGGGTTCGGGGTTCTCCCGGGTAAAAATTGTACACGGTTTGGGGGGGGGGGTTCGTTTTCGTTTTTTTTTTTTTTTTTTTATTATTTTTTGTAAATCAAAGAATCCCTTCTCCCCCGCGGTTCCCGGACACGTATAAAACTATACCGGACGACGTGTGATGTGTGTTTTGTTGTGTGCGCAGTCGACGACGAGATGGACATGTTTTGCGAGGGTCGGGAGTGCGTGAATTGCGGAGCGATTTCCACACCATTGTGGAGGCGTGACGGCACCGGCCATTACTTGTGCAACGCGTGCGGACTTTATCACAAGATGAACGGCATGAACAGGCCTTTAGTGAAACAACCCAAACGGCTGGTTAGTGTTTTTCGAAAAAATCACTCGGGCGCGTGCGTATGTAGTCGTTTTTTTTCCGTAATGTATATGAATTTTATAATACTGTAACGCCGCCCGCATCGTTTTTGGTATAACGTACGCATGCATAATACGAGCTTGTTTCCGCCAGCGTTTTCCGCGTCCCCCGGGAGTAAACAAATTCGACTCTCGGTTTCGAAACGGTAAAGTTATTTTAGCGGGCGTGTATTCATAGTTGCTGGCTGTTGGCGACCGCGTCGAGCCCGTGGGTTCGTAAGTCCGGACAGCGGTTCTCCAGAGGTAAGTGGTTGCGCTCTATAAACACAGCGCGTTTCAGGAACGTTTAATACGCAGCCCCCCTGTATACAAGAGAGCCCTTGTAGAAAAACCCGGTAACCAGCCGTGTAGAGGGGTTTTCTTTTCTTTTTCTTTTTTTTCATTTTCGGTTTTCTTTCGTTTTTTTTTTTTCTATTTTATCGAACAATATTATCACCACCCCCGCGTCGTCGTCGTCTTCGTTCGTCGTTCCCATCTTTCGACTTGTTTGGAACCATTTTTTTTTTTATTTAAAAAAAAAAATAAATAAATAAATAACACTCTTAACCTTAGTTTATTTGTTTGTTGTTCTAGTGGCTTCCGGCCCGGGTGCGGCCGGTTCTGGGGATTTCTATAAGGGTCCTCTGTATCATCATGTGCCCGCAAGTTTCTCAAGATCTTCCGGAGCTACCGGACAAGAAGAGAAAACTACAAGAAGAATGGTATGCATTTTTAAACGTTATTCTTTTAAGTATTTTTTTTACTATATACAGACAAGGTACATATCACGATATTGATATCGTGTATGGCAGTAGTAAAAACAACATATATATTACTATATTCTAATCGTTTGTTCCACTAACTAAAATAACACGTGCTATTAATCAAATTTACTGGCTTTCTATTATCACATTACAAAAAAAAAAAAAAAAAAATAACATTTGTAGAGATTATTATAATAGGTACTATGGCCCTTTTTAATCTGCCACAGCTCAGATACGGGGTTATTAATCTTTTGTGTTCATTCATAAACAAAACTTATTAAAAAACACGCTGGGCCCCTTCCGGTCTGGCTAGACGCTTTGCATTTTTTTAATTATTCTAACAACAACAATATGAATTATTAATTCACAAACATTGATGCTGAACCACTATGTATATAATAACATCGATATTTTTAAATTTTTGTAGCAAAATGCATCTAGACGCCAAGGGTTGCAGTGCACAAATTGTCAAACAGCTACTACCTCATTGTGGCGCAGAAATCAAGTGGGTGAGCCAGTGTGTAATGCGTGCGGTTTATACTTCAAGTTACATGGTGTCAAGAGGCCGCTTACAATGAAGAAAGATTCTATTCAGGTGATTATTTTATTATATCATTTCTAGAGGATTTTACTACATTTGAATAATAATAGTTCTTCTTCAGTTTAATGTTGTTTTATTTTTAAATTAAAATTATTCTTATTATATTACTTTAGACGAGGAAACGCAAACCTAAGGGTGGTACTAAAATTGAACCTGAACCGAAGAGAGTTAAACAAGAAATACGTAAGTCAATTTTTTTTTCAATCTCTAAAATCATTTTAATCATTGTGTAGAGATGAGTTTATAGAATATTTAATTTTACTTATAAATCTAATAGTTGTTAAAAATTACATAGTTATTAGTATTACTAACCCGGTGGTAATGGTGTTGGATAACTATAGAGAATAATGACTATAAATACGATAGTGACAAAACATATAATATATTATTAAACATCACTACAGTAGTATAGTGTGTACTCGGTAAACAATTATTATTACTACGAAAGGTTCTTTACTATGCTAGTGTGCTGCTGCATTACTTGTACATGTCTAGATGATATCATTGTATGCTTGTATAAAATATTGTTACTAAAGTATGTTAATGAGTTAAGGTATTTAAGTTTTTTTTTCCTATTGAATATTAATGCAGGGTAATTGCCAGGTCTATACTATATAATATTATAATAAATTCCTAGTCATTTTTGCAATAATGTAAAATTATTATCACCCTTTGCTCTTTTTAATCCATTAATATTTCCGATATAATACTTAGTAATTTTAAAATAACAATCCCTAATAATAAAATATCTTATCACTTTGTAAATTATTTTAAATTAATTTACCTTAAATATTAAAATATTATTTATTATATAAATAGTTATTGGATAATAACTAGTAATAGTCATGTTTAATTGAAACAAGTTTTAAGTTAATTATATTCAAGTGGAATAATATATTAAAATGTATTTAATATGCCATTTAAATTAAAATAAGTTATTAATTTGTCTTTTTTTTTTCTTATTCAGCGTCTGAACACAGCTACAGTGATTGTCACCGTACACCAGGCAGCATTTTAAATCATGTCAGTGCCAGTTCAACTCTACCATATTCTAGTCTGTACCAAACGGCTACACATATAACCCCATACTATAGCACTATCAAGTCAGAGTCATCGCAAGAGTCCATAAACAGTCCACATATAGTAAGCCTTGCGTCTGCTAACAACAACAACAACAACAACAACAATAACAACAATAGTAACAAAGACAGACCTAGTGTTTTATCAATGTCTATTATTTCCTAAAAAATTAAGTATATTTCTCCTTGACTATTCTTTAGTGTTATCATCTTGTTGGTATAAATTTTATTATTTTTATTACTATTTTATTATTATATATATTTATCATTAACGAACAAACCAAAAAAAAAAAAAAAAAATTAATATGTTATTCCATTATTATTTACATTTTATTTAATTCATTATTTAATTTACATTACTGATGAAAATGTAGGCAATTTAAAAAAAATCATTATTTTAGGAGTAATATTTTCTTATTATTAAATTTTTTTTTTCCAAAAGCAAAGACTGCATTATATGTTCAAGTAACAAAATTCATGGAACTTAAAATTGTGTAAGCTCATATAAGTAATTTGATTTAATATCACAAGTACAATATTTTATTTTATGTTTTAGTTGAATCTCTTTTAAACTTTGATATGTTAAGTAGCTTTTACTGTATTGTATATACTTACTTGTAAGTACTTAATTTATTGTACATACTATGTACCTACTTAATTTGTTTATATCAGTATCAGTTGCTCGAAAGATGAAATAAAAAACAATTTATATATTATATAATATTATAATTAATAACTGCGTTTAAAATAATATTAATGATTGTGATTCAAAAACTGTTTAAATATTTTAATTTGTTATAGTTTTAAAATATTAACATTAAAATTAATTATTTACTGAATTTGAAATGTATAGCATGTTAATTTCAAACTATCATTGTTTGTCATAATTTTTATTATATATAATAATAGTTATATTTTCTTGTTATAAAATGTAATTATTTATGCATAGTCTTGAGCAACTAATACACTTATGTTAATATATGTGACCAATCGATTTATTTTTACGCCAAAAATCGTTTGGATATATTATTATGTAAAATTTAAAATAAAATTTGCTGGCCGATTAAAACAAAATATAGTACAGAAAAAAATTAGTTTTAGTAATTTCTTTCACCTCAGTAAGCGATTAACTATTTTGTTACATTTTGTTTTTTCTAGACAAAATATATATTATAAAATGTTTGGAATATAAATCTAAACAAATTATTGTGATATGTTTATATGCAATAAGTAAATCTTACTAAGTTCTATTTTTCTTATCATCACATTATGTTACTATTAATTTATGTTTTTAGATGTTAAACCTTAATCCTAAACAAACAAACTATATATTTGAAATTAGTGTGCCAATTTGATGTTTTTAATCCATGGACAGTAGTCTGATTGATAACTAAAAGATAGGCCTAAAAAAAAAAATGTTTGGTTCATGTATAATTTTATCAAATTCTTAAACTAAATATTTAGTTATAAAAAATATATGCTGTTTCCTTTTATAGATAACTAAATTTTAATTTCTACTACGTACAATAATATAGAGTTCTGGTCACTAATATGAATGCTTGCACTTTTTTTTATACACTTGATGAATTATCTGAAATCATACAAAACAGGACATTACATTATTGTTTATCTTTTATTATATAATAATTGTATGTATTCAGAAATTGTGTAGGTTTGTTTGTCCTTTCATATTACACCGGAGCAATTGATTGATTGACACACAATTTTGCATAGGAACAGTTTGATGACCGGAAAGTGACATAGGCTATTTTTCATCCCGGAAAAACATCTCATTCCTGTGGGAAAATAATTCTCCGTTAGTGTAAAATCAATTAATACCGAAATGAAATATAATGTTATATCACCATAGAGTAAAGACCAACAAATTGCTGGAGAACGGTTAACTATCACATGCTACTTTTTATGATTTAAGAAAATTTCAAATGAATATTATGAACCTTATGAACATTTTTTGTGGAAATATAAGACGTTATGTGTTTTAACTGACATTTGTTTTCTTTACTTGCAACCTTATCTAATAGATATAGATAATTTTGGTTAAATATTATGGTCAGGCCACTTTTATAACCAGTCCCTGTTTTGCTCACGGTAATTCTGTTACTATATTAGTTTATAAAAAACATATAACTTTAATAACAATAAATATATTCTTTATTATAGGAAATATAATTATATGAATCTGTTTGAAGATGGGTATTATAAATAGTATATTATGATTTATAGTTTAATATACCTATCTACAAAATAAATATGGCAATTTTGAATTCAATCAAATTTTATTTTTGTTTTTTTCGCCAACAATTTATTATATTGTCCAATATAATAAAATTAGAAATTCTACTTAAATAACAAAATATTGTTTTTTTTTTTGCCTAAATTTTTAGACCAACGTTATCGCCAATATTTTAACTACAGTAAAAATTTCATGTAAAGGTCACCAAAGGGACCAGAAATAATGGCCGCTATTTAGTGGTAGTTATCGGAAGTTCTACTGTATTTGCAAATATCACATTGATCAAATTTTATTTTTGTGTAAGAAAGAATATATTTCGTTTATTATTGATTGTGTTGTAGGCTACAATAAATCTGAGTACATTATAAAAACACCACAAAATATTGCTCAAAAAATCAACGGTTTAACTCCTTCAGATAAAACCGTAGAGATAACGTCGTTATTATTTTTCAAATTGGTTTCAACGAAATATTGTTTGTTACCATCATCATAATTATAATAGTATGGTTGTTGGTATCTCGATGGATAATATAACGTCCTACGCTTTTGGTCTTGTGGTATTATCATATTGTTGATAACTAATATCGGTATTTATATCAATGGTGGTTGCTTCCTCTCTCACAAAAACTATGTATTATTCATATAATACTTATTAATATGTTTTAATGTTTCCTAATAATAATATTATCTTTTCTAGTATTTTCACTAAATCACCATGTCACTAAATATTCCATACAAAATGTTTTATTTCGAACACATTTTTTTACTCACTGTATTAATACATAATACGTACGTACATAGTTATTACTCAATAGTCAGTTGTATAATTTGTATTCTAATGAAAAGCTTTTATAGTTAGGCACCTACTCATTGCTATAACGAAATTATGTTATTTTAGGTTTTATACGAATTCGTTATAATTTAATATACGTAAGCAAATATTTACTCGTCATAATCATCGGTTTATTATTTAATGTTCATAACAATATTATACACTTTATTTAAAAACCAGTAACTAATCCTATGTAATATTTATAATAAATAGGTCACAGGCACAATTAAGTTGTTCCGTTTCGTTTATACGTATGCCATTTTAATACCTGAGTTTTATAATCACTTTTTAGAATCTAAACAGTATAGGTATTGATATTTAGAAGTAAAAAAAAAAAATGCCTATTAAAATTGTGCGGTCCTCTCGTTCAGTACTTATATAGTTATATATTTTACAAATTTATCCTGATCACAGTAAATCGTTGTTGTCCGGTAATTTATCTTTTAAAAATGGCGCTTCCTTGTCCGCGATAACTAAATTAAATAATTTTAACTGTTTTTTTTTACCGTATCGCCAAGGTAACCCATAAATCAACAAAAATAATTAAATGTTCGTGTTCTAAAAATACCGAAACCTCTGTGTCTTCCACTCTACATGGATTAAAAATGTCTAGATAAAAGTAGATTAGCAACCAGGGTTTCATAAAGTTCGAAATAAAATTGCAGATTTGTACAAAACGTCAACGTAAACCGAACCTGATTTTATAAGCCATATAGGCGTATACGCAGACATTACTACGGGTGGTCATATATATTTAAACACAAACATGGTAAAATTAATTATAATCAGCTGGTCAGTTGTGCGGTTTGTGATAGCGATAGATTAGCTTATTGAACGTTACATTCTGTGTTGGACTTGTAGAAAAATATGATAATACTCGATGATTGGACCGCGGTTTACTGGCAATAGTTCCAGCTGACAGTCATATGAAGAACTGAAGAAATGGTTTTCCGACAATAAACATTTTACCGTTTACCGCGTCGAGCACAATATCATTATTACGATAATATTGAATACAAAAAAAAAAAAAAAATGTTCGCAGAGTAGTCAAGTGCTTATCCTGACTATCCCGTGGCACGCTTATGTTTATGGCTACATAATAATATATATGCGTGCGTGCGTGTGTGTGTCTGTATTTTACCACAGATAATGTTTCGTTCGTTATATTCGGATTAAGTGCCTAAGCGAAAAAACCTGGTCGAAGAAATTTTAAAGAAATATCCTGTAATTTTTCAGTTTTCTATTCTGTCGCCGAACGGCGTTCCGCGGGAGTTGAATTCCCACCCACACCCCCCCGCGCGTTTTTACAATGTAAATGGTATTTTCTCCGTGAATCCCCCGGTCGGCGGCACCATTATGGTCGTTTACGTTCTTTTTTTTTTTTTTTCTCCGCGCTGTAAACCCGTTATAGTATGATGTCACAATAATTTTATACCTACTATAAAACGCGACCGTGTGAAAAAAACCGAATGCCTTTCGGTGAAAATCGGCACGGTCGGTCTTTCACATAGTAACCCCCACATGCTATTTGTTCTTTAATTCGATGGAATTTTCAATAACGACGATAATATTCGTTCGCCCGTCGGAAAGCCGGCGAACGGCACGTCGTCGTCCTCCGGAATATATACGACCGATTGTTAATTTTTTTTTTTTCTCATCAGAATAGGTACCCAATATTGTTATATTACCATAATAATAGTAATAATAATAATAATAATAATAATATTGCTACGGAACGTTTTTATTTTTTTGAACGCACAATTATTGTACCCATTTATTATATCCTAATGTATCTGATATTGTAGACGGGTAGTCGGGAAAGTAGGATACACCCGGGGTAAAATGAACCGTACGCGACGATAAATTATCGCAATCGAAATAAACGTTTGTTGCCACGGTAACCAGGAAATCAACAAACAAAATAAACCTGGGAAGTGAGAGGTGAACTACGGAAAATGTCGATAAACGATTAAGTAACCGGAAATTTCGCATCTTTTGATGTACGGCACAAACAATTGGAACATTTCACCATTTGCCTAATACAAAAAAAGTTTTTTGAAAAAAAAAAAAAAAAAAAAAACTTATAAAAACCAATTATTTCGAAACATGTTTCAAATAAAATACCGTCCGGCGAAAATTTCACATCCTTTAAGGCATATGACAAAAAAAAAATTCGGAGCAGTTTTACTAACCGTCGAAGTGTTTTCCAAGAAAAAAAACTTTCACACGAATTACCTTTTTACCCGAATTTATACAGGCCCTTTAAATTCACCAAAAAAAAAAAAAAAAAAATGTAGCGTAATCTGCTCAGACCTTTTTAGTTTGGGATAGGTAACTTTTATTGCATAACAAAACTCACTTGTTATCAGGCGTGGACTGGTTGGGGTCTTGGGATATGTATTATGCCATAAAGTTTATTGCTTCAATCGGTATGAACTCGTTTTAATCAATCTACATAATATTATAAAATGATTGTAGAAATATTCAATAAGAAAATTATAATTCTCTGATAATATAATAGATGATTTATTACTAAGTAAATAGATCATAAATAATTTGTTTACGACAATTCGATACTTCATTGATTATTTTACATTAGATAATATTATGCACTTTTTAGACTAAAAAGTACTATTTACTTTTAAAAATATTACTGCGCTATTTGAAAACTTCTAGTTTTTTTTTTTTTATGTGTATCACAGTGGCACAATTTTGACATAATGGCAAGAGTTGTAAAATTACTCAGGATGCAAAGATCTGTGGGAGCTTTGCCTCCACAAATGATGTTTTAATATTATCGTATTATCAACACAAAATACATTATAAATAAACAACATGCTTCTTATTTAGGTACATATTAATAAACACTATTCAGAGTTTTTAAATTGTAACTGTCTCACTCTATTTTAATGTATTTGTATAGTAATGACTAGGGCTCGAATTTATATGTAAATGTATATTTTTACTGTGATTTGATAAATTAATTTAGGTAAGTAATAAATTCGTTTCAAGCGATTTTCAATGAAATTAACTATATTTGATTTTACATATTTCGCCATAAGTACACGTTTTTACATATTTTTCAATAATTCCATTTTTTCCCCACATATTTCGAAAATTTGTTCATATATGATTATTTATATACGATTGTATTTTTCAATAATTATTATTTATTTTTACTGTATTATTTTTATATTATATATGGTATTGTATTGCTATCCAGATCAATGGTGAATAAGGTTCAATTTCATAATAATTTCAATTTAAGTGTCTTAATTTTTTTATTTTCCATATTTTGATTTTTTTTAATACATATAAATCTGAGCCCTAGTAATGAGTTGTACATTTATTGGTTATTGCAATTTTTGTTAGTAAGTACTTTTTACTTTTTAATACTCAATAACTAAAATATTCTATAGATTACATCAAAAAATATAATAATAGTAAATCAAATGTTATAAGTAAAAATACGACGACAGAAAAGTTTAAATATAAAAATAGATTTATTTGTGTTTAATTTTTAATAGTGAAATAGTGAATTTTAAACTGTAATCATTTATATTTTCATTGGTGGAGTATTAATAATATAATATATAATTTCAATTTTATCATTTTCGAACATGTTTATTTTTGATAGTTAAATAATTGCTTACGTATTTTAATTCTTTTTCTACAAAGGAAAAATGATAAATACAGAAATAGCTTCAGGGGTTGTAAATCAATACTCTTGTGACCTTAGTATTATATTTGAAGTGGCAAGTGCGATCCCCTGCGACCCATCCCAATTACGCCACTGGTGGATCATAATTCATAATAAATGTTGCAACTTATTTATATTAAAACTTGTTTAAAACACCAATAATAATAATAGTTGTAATTTATTTTATGTAGTTACAAAGTGATATATAAAATTGTCGGAATATGTTGGTCTAAATTTGCTGCAGAGTCGTTTTTCGTTTGCACTTATTTATCATTACGTACGGATATTAACTAAATATATTATAGTATATATTTATAATATATACTAAATTATGTTCGAATATCTTACGTTTCCAAATTACAGTAGTGGCCCACCAATGGTATGACGTATGTCAGCTCTTTTTAAAATTTTATTATTTATTTTATATTATAATCGTTTAAAACAAAAATAATATCATAATAACATAAAATTTTATCATACTTATCCGTTTTCTTATTTCAATAATATTATTATTACTATTATTTTCAATTGATTGATATTACCTAATAATGTACCATGGATTACAAGATGATATTATTTAAAAATAAAAAAAAATTGATACGATTAAGGTTTTTTGTTTTTCAAACTTTCTATTGTGTGTAAGTACTATATCCCTTTAGAAAATTACGCTACCTATATAACCGACAATAAAGCAAAAATTTGTTTTCGTATTTTCAAATGGTACCTACTCAAGATTTAATTACCCTAAAATAAAAATTATTTTATCAAATTATCGACCATAATATTTACTATGCTTTCACGTGGAGATTTGTTTGATACATTCACTATACAATTTTCTGTTAAGATAAAAATACAATTTAAAAAGTAATAAAAAAAAAAATTACTTACTAATAGGGGCCGGACAAACGCCCCCTCGATATCTCTTATATCCCCTCTTCATAACCACATTTCCCTTCAATATTTTTAATTACAGTTGTCAAACAATTATCTCCTCATGGCGAAATTGTTTGACCGCCATTGGGGTACGGATATAGATTATCTGGGAAATAGATGTCAACAGATCCCCCAGCGAAACCATGGTAAATTTTATCGTCTTTTGTTTGGTGAAATAATTTTTGTGTTGGATATAAGCACTGTTGGAAGGACGAAAAATAAATTTTCGTTACGTCGTCCGTTCGATAGACAGAGGCGGAAAGTGTTATTGTGACTCTCTCTCGTATATTATGACGTTTTTACTCGGAATATAATACTGTGTAGGTATATAGTAATAAAGTATATTATATTTACTAAAAAAAAAAAAAAATAATAATACAAATGTTCTTATAGCGAAATATCGACTCCCCCCCTCCCTCGTTCATTTGACCTAACCCTTGAACAATTTCCTCTTACATATCATGTAATGTACTACGATGTGTATACGGTGTACCCGAACGCGTCCAATGCTCCCATCTTCGAAAATCCAGGGGGGGAGGAACAACAATGCAGGTATACTATAATATCATTAACGATATCGGCCTTTTCGTTTAAAGATGCTTATATACACGTACCGTATGAGTATACGGAAAATCCAGGGGTGGGACGTGTCCCCTGCTCCCCCTCTTTTCTCACACACGGACGCTCATATATGTACCTATTTAGTATATATATATATATATATATATATATTACGAATATACTCGATAATATGAAATATATTCTCGCGATTGGTTCATTATTGTTGTAGTCTCGCGTTTAATTTTTAAACGCAATAACAAAAGAACATACACGATTTGTTATACGGTATTTAATACGAATATTGGTTGTTTTTTTTTTTTTTTAGTGAATATAGGTTGTGCCCGGTGCATGTACAATATTATTATATATATATATATATATATATATATATATATAATATTATGGTACGTATATGTTTTGTACGAACACGCTCGAGTAGGGGGACGCCGTCGTAGGTGGAGCCAAAACCGAATGCGAGAAGTTTCGTACAAGACAATTATCTTTCACGAACGGTACCTGTCAAGTGTTAGATCGACATTAAACCGCGAGTTCCACGTCGGTAATAAGTTCGATAAAAAAAAAAAAAAAAAAACAACAAAATTTAAAGATAAATTTTAACGAATATTGTTTCGCGATAAACGCGCGTCGTCGTCGTGAACCCGCAAATCTGTATACCGTTACCGCAGTGCAGGTAAGTCGAATCTCAAAATAACGATAAGTCGTATTATTATTTTTATTTCCTTTATGTTTATATCAATTTAAGAGCGAAACGAAAAATACACACATATGGTATTTATTATCGTTTTGTTGTTTTTATCGATTTTATAACGGACTCGAAATACTATAAATACTATTTACACGAAAAATACGTTTTTTTTTTTTTTTTTACCCATACCGACTATCGTTTTTGAAGCGAAATTATTATTTTTCGAAACTACATGACGATCTTCGAAACTAAAACATAACGCGCTATTACATTGTGATCAATAATGCTAATTCGTTATAGCCGTTGCCGTATACGACTATACAGTATAGTTTATCATCGTATACATCCGATTTGTGCAATGTAAATTTTTATTTTCTTTTTGGACCGAGGGAAATTTACGTATTGTTAATTTTTGGAAGCCAAAAAAAAAAAAAAACCATCGGATCAGCATCGAAAAGTTGTAATTGTACCGCGATCGAGAACAGTGTTTCGAAAACGCGTTTGTTTGGTTTTTTTTTTTGTGATTTTGGGATCGCGATAATACCCAAAGGTTATCGTTCGGGTTAAGGAATACGCTTTCGGCGTGCAAAATAAAACCGTTCGAATGGATTTCTAACGCATTGTTCGAAATAGTATCATTGTAAAATCTGTCGAGAGTGCATAGTAATTACTACGGGAGTTTTATGGGGAGGAGGGGCGAGGGGGGGGGGAGGTTTGAGAACGATTTCCCTTGGCGCCGCGTTCCGACGGGCCGTCCGCAATCTCCGGCGACGCGGCACACAAAATAGTAGTTTTTTAACCACCCCGCGGTTCACGGTTTACGCTCGTGCGTGTTAGAGCTCGCAAAGTGCAAAGGTACGAAATTCTAAATGTACAGTTCGGAATTTCGGTGCTCTTTTTTGAAAAAAAAAAATAAAAAAAAAAATAGCGTTCTTATGAATGGGCGCCAAACTCAATTTATTTCGTTATTCGGCTGATAAAATATACATTATGGAACGCGCGTAGCGACCGTGTTTACAAAAAAAAAAAAACCCGATTGTAATATTATTCGATAATGTTTTATTTTTGAATAATACGATATTGTTTCAATCGCGTATTACGTACCTACCTACGATAGGTGGCTAACGCATTTCGCTGTCCGTCGTATAGAACGACCTCGCACAGATTTTCCAACATTAGAAAAAAAAAAATAAGAAAAATTCGAACAATACGTTATTCGCCTTATATTATATCATACGATTTGATTTTTTTTTTTTTTCTGTAACAAAGTATTCAAATTATTATTATCGACTACTAAAAAACTGTTTTTCCTGAAAAATGTAACGGAATCTCGGAAACCGTATATTGTATATTGACCCGCACGTAATTATCTACAATATTATAATTATTGTTTCGTGTGTCAAAGTTTAGACGGACGGGGCGATATGGCAGTGTAGGGGGGGGAGGGTCAGATATATAATTATGCGACGATAAAATACTTCTGCCGCTGGCGTTAGTTGTAAATGTTAAGATAGACACGTGTACGTTAATCAAGATACGCAAGAATTTGCGGAAGGAAACCTATTGACGTTGTATTATTATTATTATTTTTTTTTTTTTTTTTAGAAATTACGTTGTTTGAAAATCGAATGTTGTATATCGGTTTTATATAAGAAAAAAAAAAACGATAAGTATTATAGCGGTATGCGTAAGAAAAAAACGATGTGTATACGGAAAGTGTGCAATTTTATTGCGATAATAATAATTTTAGTTATTCGTGTGTAGTTTTTTTTTTTTTTTTTAAAATTGAAAAGCGATAAAATTGTATTTTTTAAACTCGCCAAAGTTTACAGTTGGGCGGTAATCAACATTACGAACAATTGAATTAAAATGTCTAACCTCTCTTATTCGTATATAATGATTATAGGCGCGCGGACTCGAATCGCGCGATTTAGTCGCACAAAGAAACTTTACGCGGTATTATAAAAACTGAGTGGCACTTAAAAAAAAAAAAAAAAAAAAAAAATCCTTAAAACAAACACACGAAACTTAAGTGCGCGCATAATAGTAATAAAAAAAATCCTTAAAACAAACACACGAAACTTAAGTGCGCGCATAATAGTAATAATTATGCGCGCATAATAGTAATAATTANNCGCACAAAGAAACTTTACGCGGTATTATAAAAACTGAGTGGCACTTAAAAAAAAAAAAAAAAAAAAAAAAAAAAAAACGAAATTAATATACACGTCCAGAGCGTTATACGTATGTGCGCGTTGCGAGCGATTACGAAACGATAGTCAGACGAACCACGTAGCGTTCATCCGTCGGCGTACAGGTAGAGAGCTTGTATGTATAAAAAAAATATAATATTATAATGTATATGAAAAACAAGCGTACAGCCGTATAATAATAAGCCTCCGATGCTTAAATTGAAAAGCTAAACAACAAAAAAAAAAAAAATCCTTAAAACAAACACACGAAACTTAAGTGCGCGCATAATAGTAATAATTATGGTGTATATACGATGGTGGTGATGTGCATATACCTCCGTAACAGTAATCCCCGTTCGAGATAGATAACAGAATAACATACTAATATTATTATGATTATTATGATTATATACCGTTGCCAAGTCTCTCTCGTATAATACGCTCGTCGTCCCGAGCACTCGAGATGTTCTAGTTCGCGGGCGTGTAACGGCTACATTGTCGCGGTGACATTTCGTAAAAACAAAAAAAAAAAAAATTACGATTTTTTTTTATTTCGCCGACCCGTTTCGTTCTCTCCGAACCATTAGAAGCGGAGCGGGAAAAGAAAAAAAAAAAAAAACAACATCGAAAAATCGCAATATTACTTATCGGCACGCCGGGACCCCGTCGTCGGTCGCGGCGGCGGCGCATGTACACTCGAGTCGTCCGCGGTCCGACTGGTAGCACTGCGCCCAGCGACGCCGGCGAATATTATTTCATATTATTGTATTTTAACTTGTTGTTTTTTTTTTTTTTCTCATTATTTCCTCTCGGTTCCATTCCCGGACGTTCCGTTCGATAAATTCTTAATAACAAAAATATGGTGCCGTACCGAACGATTATGTCGCCGAAACGCTACTGTCGGGTACGATAGCGCGGGGCCCAGGTAAATTACACTATTTATTCTTTTCGTGTGCGTGTGCGCGCGTGTGTGTGTGTCTGTGTGTGTGTGTTTGTGTGTGTGGTTTTTTTCATTATCACGCGCGCGTAGGATATCTCCGCGGGCGGGAAAGTTGGGGTAAGATTAGACAACGGCTATTCCGAACACTATCCGCCCGCCTATATAAACGGCGATAATACAAATATATACAATATCGTTGTAAACACTGCGCGGTGTTCGCGCGTTATCGAGCGACAAAGATATGATGGCTCGGGGGGGCGACCGTTTTTTTTTTTTTTTTTTCCTTTTATCTCATCGGTTTCGAGATAAAAAGATGCACACTCGACGCGTTCCGCGCGCGTACGCGATATTAACGCCGCGATACAGTGTCCCATTGCATCGCCGCGATATTTTGACGCGCGGCCGAAAAACACCAGTCTCGCGCCGCCGGTCGTTCCGCCGCGGCCCGGCGGCCGGCGGCGGCGGCGCGTCGAAAACTACCCGGACGCGGAGACGGGAAGTCGGCGACTCTTGCGGGTTTTTTTCGCTCTCCGCAACCCTCCCCCCCCACCCCACCCTCCCCATCACCACCACTCGTCCGCCGTTTTTCGCTTGCCGCCACGACCGAAAATTCGTCTGTCGCGAATGCGGAATGAGCGCGCGTTCTCGTGTTACAGTCGCCGTACGCATTTTCGGCAATGAAAACACTTTTTACCGCGCGGGTGCTCGCGTGTGTTTAAATCTACAGCGTGCGGGGGCGGCCCGCGACGTACCGACGCTACAGAATCTCGTGCATAGCGGACAATCGCTTCGTTGTTTCGTTTGTTTTTTTTTTTCCCCGCGTAACGACGTTTCGTTCCGTTTTCGGCAAATGTTCGTTTTGCTCGACTCGTCGACGTCCCGTCTCCGAACAAACAACGCGTTATTATCGCGCGGTCGATTACATCAGCACGCTGACAATGCGTCGAGACGGCGTACAGCGAATACCATCGTTTCCGCGCGAATAACAAAAAAAAAAAAAACGCGATACGGTTGAAATATCGCTGCGATTACGTTCGATCGGCCCCACCGCGTTACAGGCCCGACCCGCGGACGCGGACGCGATAATGACGACCGCCGCGTCCGCGTTGGTGCTATCCGTTCGTCTCGGACGTGCCGCGGACGGCAATAACTGTTATCATTATCGCTGTCGCCGTTGTCGCGCGTATACGTCCGTGACACGCGGCCGCGCGCGTCGCTCGGGATGTCGTAGTGACAACAGCAACAACAACAATCACGTACCGCCGCCGCCGGCGGTTAATAAAAAAAATTTATTATTATTATTATTATTATTATTATTAATGTCGAAGGGCTACGATGATGGAGGACGACGTGGCTTCCAGAGGGGTGATAAGGCCCGCCCCCGCTCATATCAGAACCATTACGACGTCGGGACACATTACCACCGTGCCCAACAACAACATCGTCGTCGTCGACGGCGGCGGCGGCGGCGGCGGCGTCGGGCAGGTCCGCAACGAGAGCGGTGCACCGCCGCCGCGGCCCCAGCCGCAGCCGCCATCAGACACCATGCCGCAGTTGAAAGCGCAACAGCAGAGAGATTTCGGCGGACACGACGGGTGAGTGTCGCGCGCGTACGGTTCACGAACGAAACGGTGCCGGCGATAATATTTATTATTGTCCGCCGTGACACTGCCACGCTGCGATACTGCAGCGCGCGCCGCAACTCCGTAATTTCTCCGTGACCCGCGGCGCTATAATTCAATATTATTATTATTATTATTATTATTATTATTATTTAGGCGGCGTTTGTTCATCGCGCAGTCCGGTGCGTCGTTATAATATAACCGTCGCGTGGTTTTTGTTTTTGTTTTTTTTGTTAGATTGCCGAGAAACTGTACGCCGGACGATACGGCGGAATGCGTGCCGACGGAGGTGCTCATTGACGGGTTCGATGAGAACGGCGCGACCGCCGTGCCGCAGTCGCCCGAGGAGTCCGCCGTGTCCCCCGAGGAATACCGGAAAGACCCGCCGGTACACAGTCCGCCGCCGCCGCCGCAGCCGCCGCCGCCGGCCGAGGCCATTCGGCTCCGGAGGAACGTGGACGGCACCGAAGTGCATTTACAGGTACCGATGGAAAAGTTGGCCACGTTTCACGGGTACGTCACGACGGCCGATTATCCGAACCATCATCAACATCAGAGGTACCAGCGGATCAGATATTTAGAGTACCGGGGACATTCTCCCGAGGAAAGCGGCGGAAACAACGGCGCTTTCGAACAACCTCTAATCAAATACGAACACCACCATCACCAGCAGCAGCAGCAGGCCAAAATGGATCCCAATTCGAGTTACGTCACTTTGGAATCGGTTGCGGACGTTTATCAGCAGCAGCAGCAGCAGCAGCAGAACTACCAACAACAGGGCGCGTATCAAACTTCGTATCAAACGTACGAGAGCGAACAGCCGGCGCCCGACATGTTCAATATATACGAAAAGGAGAGTCATGGTGGAGGAGGGGTAGTAGTAGGAGGAGGCGATTACGGGGTGAAAGGTTCGGGTCATCAGAAGGGTGGTTACAGTCAACAGACCATGATACAGCAGCAGCAGCAGCAGCAGCAACAGCAACAGCAGCAACAACAGCAGCAGCAGCAACAGCAGCAACAACAACAACAACAACAACAGCAGCAACAGCAGCAGCAGCAACAGCAGCAACCCGAGTACCAGGACGACGGTAACGGCGGCGGCGAGAGCGGTCAGCCGGACTTCTGGGGAACCCACGAGCAACAAGTGGCGGACTTTGCGACCGCGGCCGACGAGACGCTCGCCGCGGCCAACGCGTTGCAAATGGAAGCCGGACTCGGACCCCAGGACGGTAGCATTCAAGTGACGCCGCAGTACGCCATTTTCCAGAGCGGCAATCCCGGGCCGTCGTGGATCGACGAGCACTACGATCAGAGTACGGTTGTTCGGCGCCGACCGGTAAAATAAAAAACCCGACCTCGATCGATAATCGCGTTGTTTTTCTATTCCGCAGACGGCATTCTGAACGTGGACATGAAGGAATGCGTGAACTGCGCGGCCAACGTGACGCCACTGTGGCGAAGGGACGGCACCGGTCATCATCTGTGCAACGCGTGCGGTTTGTACAATCGGATCAACGGGGTGAACCGTCCGCCGGTCAGGTCGGCTCAGAAGAAAACCACCCAGGTAGGTATCCCGATCGCGACGAACCGCGAATATTACAATGGAGGCATGTGGCGTACCCGCGGGTCGAGGTGGGCAAAGGAGGCCTCAGACCCCTCCATTGACCGCGTCAAGTATAAAAAAAAAAAAAAAAATAATAATAATAATATAAACTGTTCAGCATTGGAAAATTAATATTTATTCATTCTAATAAAACAATATTCATTGTACATTTGCACTATTTTTTTAAATTAAGCACGAATAATTGCATATACCTACTATGCACAATTGTGCGTTTTGCAAACATTTTTTTTGAAATCGAGTTGTTTTAGTTTTAGCTCCCCCCTGGGCGCGCCACTGATAGAGGCGATTATCGTCTACGTCGTGCTATTCATATCAGTAGAACTCATCAGTATAATAATCGGATAATTTTGTTCCAAACCGTATTTAACAGTCCCGTTAAAAGCACTCGTGATATTTTGTTTTTTAAACGCTTATAGTGTATTAAAATATGAGTACTGAGATTTCACTAATAAAAGGTTCTTAAATGAGGTTTTTAGCGATAAAATAAATAACTATTAGTAGGTACTTAAAATGTATAGAATATACGAATTTCAAAGTTTCGTTGCATTACATTTATTTTGCACACATTTTAAATAATTGTTTCTATCCGATCAAACTTGTTAGGGAATTTCGCTATCCCATAATGTTATAACGGGTGTCGCCGGTTTACGGCAAAACGTTTTTCCAACAGTTATAAATTGTAGGATTTTAACGTTAACGATATTATTTACATTTTTACACACGACGTACACACAAAAACATTTTTATGCATCACAACATATCTTTAGCAATAAATTATAACATTGTTCAAAATTAAAAAAAAAAAAATAAAACTCAATCGCCTCTTTAGTAGGATTTATAATATTATTATTGTTGTATTCGGGTTTTCGAACGAGCGATAAACGATTTTGTACAGCCCATAACGTGTCATAACGTCGTGACAATTCGAATATATTTTGTAGTTTTCAATCCCGGAACATGTTGCGCGTCTTGGTTGTGTGCAGCGACGGACATGACCGAACAGGTTTTAATTGGATCGAAAAAAAACTCGAACGGAATTTTCGACAGTCCGTCTATCGAACAACCTCGACAGTTTAAAGTGATATGCCCGTCACCAATCTCGCGGCTTCGTCTCGGTTCTCGGGCGAACAAACAACCCTCTGTTCTCGAAAATATACAAGTACTCTTATTTAATGTTCGTTTAAGATGCCAAACTCCACGCGATTTCAACCCAAACGACACGATTCGTACGTCCTATAAGACGGTGTTTTCGTAACTCAATTCTAACTCGAACCAGTGGCGCAAACGCCGCGGGCCCATGAGATTTAGCGGCCCCGAACCGGGGCTCAAGGCGTTATTGGATAGGCTTTTTTTTTTCTTTACTCATCGGCCCCGAACCGATAAACGCGGTGTTTCGTCACGGGCATCGGCGGTACCGGTTACTCCACCGACCCGGACCTTTGCGGTAGGCCGGTTGGGTTAGGCGCACGTACGGACAAACGCGGGTACATAGGAGAGGCTATGATGCTACGTAGTGCCCAGAAACGGCAATCGCTTCGGATACGTGTTGTACGTACCGTAGTCGAATTGCGCGCGCGTTTACATATTATTATTATTATTGTATACGTAGACGCGGTACGTGCAGCGCGACGCGGTTCCCAATACCGATATTTTACTATTCGTTTTACGCGCGTATATGCAATGCAATACAATAATATTATACACGTTATTATTATGTAGCAAACTGGAAACAAACGTTCCGGAGTGGCTTGCGCCAACTGTTCGACAAACACGACGACACTGTGGAGGAGAAACAACAACGGAGAACCCGTGTGCAACGCTTGCGGTCTCTATTTCAAATTGCATAACGTAAGCTTAATCGACTGTCGTACTGTACCGCCATTCGGTTTTTTTTTTTTTTTTTACATTATGACAGTTTGTTACGAGACTATGTGATATTGTAACAATTGTGTTACGGGCGAATTTTTATACACTTATCAGCGCGTGCAATACGATTATTGATATTATTATTATTATGATTCACGAAAACCTCTGCGTAGTCGAAACGCGTTTTCTTTTTTTTTAATTTTTATTCGTTGTTGTCCGTTAACGTCCCGGTGTTCTGCGGCTGTGGCGTTTAAAGAGAAAAATGCGTAACGTGTGCAATGCGCATTCTGAAAACGACTTTTGTACCGGCAGTCTCGTTCCAATCAAAAACTCCGTCGGGACTTTGTTGTAGAATTGTCGATTTAGTTGCTGGTGCATCTTGGCGGTCATTTTTCGATGTTCCTTCCCCGTAGTTTTCTCAGTCGATTTTTTGATTACAACCCTGTCAACAAGAGTGAATAAATACGTCTAATAATATTTTTCGTCGCGCTATGGATGTAAAAATCAAATTTCAATTTCCCTTCTAAAAAACAGTGACACTCCTATCAGCGGGGCTGTTTTTGCTTTAAATAACGTATATAGGGGCGTCTTCAAAAATGTAGCGATGTTCGATCAAAACGATAACGAATACATTCCGAAACTCAACAGTTTGTTCGATATTTTATCGTTCGATCTTTTTCCGAAATTACCCATTGCTAACTAAATTTCCATCGGATTCAGCGTTTAAATTTTATCGGTTTTTCTGTTTGTTCTTATTTGCCGTGATTTAAATTTATACCAGAGATAAGATGACTATTATCATATTTGGTTACACGTGGGGAAAATGTTATCAGCAATCATAATATTATTATATTTCATCATTTAACGCAATATAAATATTTCGGTATCCAACATATCCTACCGACTTTGAATGGCAAGATTTAATTTGAACGCACAACAATACGCCAGCTCGGCCAAGTTCGGTCGCACGCAGCGCAATAATTACACAAACCATTTCGAGCTCTATTCGACCATCCCTCGATCAAGGTTACGTCAAGGTTACCAAAAGGAAGCTGTATTCCAAATTTCGTACGTCTAGGTGTCCGAAAATTGCAATTTTTAACACTCGCTAATTCATAAATTTACTGATTTACTCATTCACTGATAGATAATCATAAACCTAGGTACTTCTAATAAAATTAAAACTTGAAATTTTAACCATAGATATTAGTCAAAGTTACAATTACGAAAAAACTAAAAAATCCGTAAAATTCCAACTTAGAAGGGGACAGAGGGGAGATAAACGTCTATAGAATACTGAGTCTCGCCGGTCGTGGTACTTCTACAAGTACACAATAGTAAAATAATAGAGAATACATTTTTTTCAACAGCGTGTTTTCGAATTCCTATAATTTTACTGACTTTAATACTATTTTGAATATTTGTGCCACTATGTAGTCGTATATTATTATATTTAAGTAGAACGTAACATTACAAAAGTGATGCTGTACCGCCAAAAACATAGATGTGGAAAAAGTGTCTAAGTTTGATAAAAAAAGAACAAGTGTGCTAGCTTCGCCGAAAAAATTAATGATATCGGTGTCAAGTTTAAACTGTTGGACAAATTGCTTGCTTTTACCGCTGAACCGTTGACTCGGCAAGTTTTATTTATACCGTTATATTTATAAACAAATCGTGTGCGTATGTGTGTGCACTTATTTATCATAAATAAAACTTGCCAAGTCGACAATTACGTGGTAAGCAATCGAGCCGTTTAACGATTTAAGCTCGGCGCCCGCTTAGATATCATTTATTTTTTCGGCGTAGCTGACGGCACTTATTCTACTTACCGAGCTCGGCCCTATTTGTCGCATTTATATGTTTCTATCGAAATTATATTATTTCGGATACACGGGCAGTAAGTATATTTTCGTTGTAATATAATATTATTATATATTTGGAACGAACGTTGTTGTTCGCCGTGATGTTTGTGTTACATACGTGTCCTATACATATACGTATCCTCCAATAAACATTTTCTAATATTCCGTACCTACCAAAGGTTTGTTTTACTTATCTCGGTTAGTGTTTAACAACTCGTAGATATTATTTAGATTTCCGCGATCGGTATATAGGTAGGTATACCTATAACTATAAAGGTATACTAGTCTCGATTCCCACGGACCCAATACTATCTGTTTGCTTAAAGAAAAAAAACCTCGTAGTTTTAAATTGTTCGGTCATTGTTTTACCTAACCGCGGCTTTTACTTTCATTTGTCGTAAACAATAACCGTTTTATTTTGTAAAACGAAAATGTTTAGAAAAACGATAATTTTTTAGCCTAATTGTTCGTACCCATACTGCAGTATGGGTAATTGGCGCAAACATATTACAATTACCACTTTTCTACGACGCCGGGTTTTGTTATTAGGTATTTTTTTCTTCTTCAAATTCAATTACGTCTAATTATTTTAATATTTCATTCGACGACTTCTATTTTGGCTCGTATCGCGTCACCCGGTGTGTAAATATCCGCAGAGGACGGAACGGTTTCCCCAGATTTCCGCCGTATAATAGACGTCACACGCACACCGGATGGCTGTTGTGTCAATATTAACTAGGAAACCCAGATGACTAACTAGAGTTTGAAAATAAACATTGTTTCATGGGTAATTTCAGGTCAATAGGCCGTTGACGATGAAGAAAGACGGCATACAGACGAGAAAGAGAAAACCGAAAAACCCGTCCATCGGTTTCGGCCAAAATTCGTCGTCTAAAGAAAAACCGTCGCCAGGTAACTATAATAACGAAATCTACACATTTTTAACGCATGATACTTTGTAGAAATCGTCAGCTCGTAGTTTTTATTATTTTGGTAAAACTTGTTGTGTGTATATTTGGGGGAGGCTATAGCGAGTCGTGGCACGGCCCGCGCGCATGGGATTTACGGCCTTATCAGCGAGTAAGTCAACATTGCAGTGTTTGCACAAGAGAATAAGGTGAAGTGCACAAAGAGTTGGAGGTGGTGTAACTGATAAGGAAAAATGTTTTAACGATCTCGTGGCGGTAAACATACGGTGACATAAAAAAAAAAACAAAAAAAAAACCTACTAGGTATACGAGTAGTATAATACTAATAGTATATTATTCACTATATAATATTACGTATACGTGAGTCGAGTTTTGACATATTACATTCGACGTAGGTATATAGTATATAGAGTATTATGTCGTACTGAATATTAAAATCGATTTACTTTTTATTTTTTTCTCCGAACGTAAGTATCAGGTACCTACAACAATTTGTATTTTATTTTTGTTTTAGTTACAACGTTTTTGGTATTTAGTAGCTAAAAAATTAATCTAACGGATTGTAAAACATAATACCTAATATAATGTATCGCGTATAGTTCTTGATTTCAACTCGGTAATATTATATACGAATCGAAGAAAACTCGATGGTTCGTAATTATTAAGATAAAGTTTTTACAGTTTTATATTATATATACATACACACATACAAATAACACAAATGTTTCGTAAATATAATTTTCAGTCATAAAGTATGACTAAGTGTTATAATGCAATTTACGAGTATGTGTAGGTATACTATATTAATAGTATAAAGGTATTTATTCGTTTATGTACTCGACAATTTATTATTACGCGCACGAGGTATTTTTAAATACATAGGTATTAGGTTGTTTTTTTTTTTTTTTTTAAAAAAAATATCAAATATTAATTATGAAAAAACAATTTAGGACAACCCATATTGCGAACGCGTATAGAGTGCCCGGTTCCTAAATGTATTTCAAACAATACATTACATAATCCCGTATACGATTTCGGAAAGAATTCGGTAATTCATTATGCTTATGCGTAGAAACCTAAAATAAATTAAATATCTTAATTTCTTGACGGAAAATTTTTTAAATTCTTACGGTAACTTTATTGTATTTTGATATCTACGTCATATTATTACAATTTTTTTTTAATATTGACTTAGTTATATGGATACGTATTTAAATTAATAACAATATTAATAATGTTATAAATTTAAATTTAAAATATTGTTTTCAAAAATATAATATACCCATTTTCCTTGTCAACCAAATATATTAGTAACTGTTAGTGACGTGGTATAAAACCGGATTATCCGAAAATCATAAATTCGATTTTTTGATTTTTATTTAATCTATTGTATATATTTTTGTATTTGTCCCTCGTTGTATGATTATATTAGTCTTATTTATACTAAATAAATATACAATTATGATTAGTTTTTTAATTGAATAAATAATGTCTAAAAGAATGCAAAATCAAAGCTTCAAAATCTAAAACTCAGATTTTAAATGTAATTTTAATTTCGGCTTCTAAATATCCGGATTTCCGTCCCCCCAATATTTATTATACGGACGGACGGACGAACGGACACAACGGGGTCATACCTATTCTAAATTAATGTTTAGAAACACAAATACTTAAAATATAGTTAAATTCGTATTAAAACATTTTTCAGGCGGTGACAACACTTACGGTGTACTTAACATAGTAAAATAAAATAATAAACTAAAATGTTGTGTTATATGTGTATAATTTAAAAATTACGAAGAAATTATTTTTCTAAGTTATAATGAATAATTATAATTACAATAATTGAGCTTTTTGATTTTCTTTGTAGTTTTCCTAAAAATTTGGAAAACTTAGGAAAAACTAGAAAGTTTACGGCAATATCGGTTTCATTATTTTTGACTTTTGTTTATTTTTTTCATAATTCGGTTAATAACTATCATAGAGACTTAACATTTTCCAAAGATATATATGTCAGTATTTTCTAGACGTAACAAATTTTCAAAACATTTTCGCAATTTTTAAGTAATTTATAGATATTTGAAATATTTGAGTTGTTTTAGTTTTTATTTGATTTTATGTGGATAAAATTATTTTGGTCAAATAGAAATTCTCGGAAAATTAACACGAGTTTCATTAAAAGTTGTACGTAGTGATAATAAAATTAAATGAGCGAAACGTAGTTGTTATTTTTTTAAAAGCGTTTAAGACAAAATTTTGAAGCAATTCGTATTTCAATTGTCATTTAAAAACATTTTTAACAGAACTTAAAACTCAAAGTCGTATTTAATAAACAATGATTCATCGTTGCGTACAAATTTAAATTAAATAACTCTATGTGTTTTACTTTTTCAACTTTCCACCTACAACAGTGTCACATGGTGGACACCCATTGGCTGTAGCGGCTTTTTAAAAATATATTTAACAGAACTACAGAACTTAGAACAATAAAAAATATATTTGACTTAATTTAGTAATCTCAGTAACTATTAACCATAACTATAACTATTGACATTCGAATCTAAGATATATACAAAAATTTAAATTAGCGGAACATTTAGCTAAAACTTTGGAACTTATAATTGTTCAACTATCTAATCTATTTGTAAAATTTTTAAAACGATAAATATGATTTTTAATGTAACAGTTAAATCATATAATTAACTTACTTAACGATTTTACACGGCATCAAAATATTATTTTGTATAGCTCGTGTATAATAAGTAAAGTAAGTTGCGTTTCTAATATTTCTAGGCGCTAGATACTTGTTCTTTTAAATTTTTTACAGATATTGGTTATGTTACACTACCATAATTATTAGAGTATAAAATTATATTACTAAATAAATATTTATTCTCGTTTATTATTGATAGTATTATAGATTTAATAGATTTATTCAAAATACAGTGTGTTATAATACATTAATTCGGTATACCTATATTATGTTTCAGGGGAAGTAACTACAAAGCTTCTTCTTCCACATTTGTTTAGTAATTCATCTGATAAACATCAACAGGGACATCTTGGTTATGAAACAGCCGTAATGACATCACAAGATCACTTTCTTCCCCATGGTTCTCAAATTCACATCCCTTCGTTACCTCCGCCGCTGACAAACCTTAACTGTCATATGGCTAAACATAAGTAAATATAAAATATTTGTTATCAAAATATATTTAGATAGGTAATGACATATATTATTAAGTAGTCAGTGAAATTAGCTTTATATCATAAATTTAACTTCTATGATTAGATTTCAACTGTATTTTATAAAATACACATTTTATTTAATAAAATTAATGCCATTGTGCTTTTTAACAATGTACAATGGCATAAAGCAATATACTTATATATTGATAACAGATAGTAAAAAATAAAATACATTTAGGTAACTATTGTACAAGTAATATTCATAAAAATGAACATTGAAAACTAGGTAGTTTTTAATTTTTTTAAAAACTAAAAAAAGCTAATTTAAAATGTTGATTTTTTTTCATATCTAATGGACAAGTGGTTCACTGATTTTCCGTTTTAAAGAGTGAAATGATATAGTTGAAATATTACTTATTAAGAAATGTAATTTACACTAAAGCCATATTACGATAGATATTTTTTGGTTTTTTTCTGCAAACTACGTACATTATATCTATTTACTATTGTATTTAGTATTAAGTATTTTAAATTGGTAATTTAAAAAATTAATCAGTTCAAGTAGGTATCTTATATAATTATACTTTTATTTATTTTTAGTAACGGGCAAGTGATGGAACAGTTGGGACCTAAGGACATGCTGACTAGTGTAATTACTTCTACTGGAAACCAAAATGTTAGGAATGAATAATTTGTATGTAGGTACTGTGCAATACAAATGAATACGAATCTTGGTGACTTTGTGAACACAAAATCAAATAAAGTATCCTTGCTTTATACAGAGCGTAACAGGACTATCCAACAATAGAAATGACTTCTATTGAATACTTCTAAGTTTTTTTTTTTTGTAATAATTACTAAAACTGTACGCTATAGTTTTTATATTTTACACTTCATTTTATTACTTTACAATTTTGAAACATATTCCATTACTTTAGCGTTTATGAGGCTCACAGCTTAAATTAATATGATAAGAATATTATCAAATTGTACAATATTTCATCATTTAAAAATTAAATTACGAAAAAAATGGCACATTTTCCAAAACTCTAAAAATTATTTAAACATAATTGACATAATCTTCCTAAAAGTGTTTCTAAGATTATTGCTCAAAGATGTAATAATTATTTTTTTTAAAAAAAAAATAAAAATATTCAATAGAAAAAAGTCAATATATTTATTAAATAGTCCTGTTACATCCTGTTTGTTCAGTGAGTAATTTGATTATTTGCTTACGATTTGTTAATGTATTACCTACTTTACTAATTTAATCATCATTGATGCATTATTTAAAAGTGGATTGCTATTATAACTGTGTAATGTTGCAATATGTATATGGTTGAAATATATTAATAATAAATAATAAGTAGGTAATATTTTAGGAATATGTATGTAATTACAAATATAGCTAATTGTTTATTTAATTTAAAATATGTACCTATCCATTAATTTATTAGTACAATTATTTATGAACTTATACCTTTTTTTTTTTTTTTTTTTTTTTATATAGATGATTTAGTTGATTAAATTTAAATACAACTATAGATTTGAAAGCAATGAAATATGTATTTATAATATTTAAAACGGTAGATTAATTTTTACTTTATACCTAATAGTTATAATGGATATAAACAGTTAGGTTATAATATTGTAGGATGTTTTGTTAATATAATTTTATTGTGTTATGCATGACAACGTTTTTTATTTTTATCGTGACTTGTGTTTATTTTGAAATTTAAAATTTTAAACATTTAAGTACTTAATGCCCTTTTAATGTATGAGTTGTAATAGATAATATTCATTAGTGAAATATACAATTTATGAAATGAGTTGTTTTACCTGAAATTTACCTTTAGGAAAATACAATTTATTGTAATTTATATTCTTATAAGTTATTATTATACAATTTTTTTGTATAGGTATACCTAATATTATATAGGTACGTTTGTAAATTGTCATAAGACATATAATTTTTATATTCTATAAATAATGTTTGTAGCAGTTAAAACGTACATAATATTCATTTCAACGATTATGCATGACAAAATGTATTACAGCTCAACAAATTATTAATAAAGATAACAATATTAAAAATGTATAATAATATACAGTTATTATTTCAAATTCAATAGGTAGAATGTAAATAGGTGCTCAATAACAGATCTATATACATGGAACCACTCAACTGATATCTAAACGAGGGTAACACTTACAATAAGGTTCTAGATGAACTTTACAACACAAAAAAAAAAAAAAAAACTAGACACCAATATGAATTTAATACCTACCCACTCAACTACTGAACTCTTTATCTGAATACTCTGTAAATGGAAAGACTTAACTGAATGTAGATATCACAGCAAATATGATTCTAGTTAGTTTCCAAAAAATAAATAAAATTAGATTTTATAATGTTATGATTCTCTGTTATAGTTTAATAAATTTTATACTTAACATTAAAAAAAAAATAATAATAATACTTTGCACCATCATAGGTACAAAATTAAAACTTTGTTTATAATTAGGTATTTAAATTTCACGACCCAATATATCCAAGGTTATCCAAGTATCCGTCAAATATATTTTATTGTTGTATACTTGTATAATATCTAGTTTAAAATAAAAATACAGTACTTATCTATAAGCTATAGTAAGTACCAAGCGATCCACTATAATCTATAAAGAAGGTAACTGTTGTATGATAGTAATTAAAAATTTATCTTCGATATTAAACTATTAATATCTTCTAAATTATTTGTGATTTAAATATAATAACATTTTACTATGAAAATTATTTTAATATGAATAAATTTTTATATTATAAGAACTATTAGTCATTAGCTAATGTTAATTAACATATTTTACTAGTTGAAAAAACAAATGTTAGGTGGGTACCTACCTATCTAATTTAAAGTTATTACATTATTATTATAATTTTCAAGAGTATAAGAAAAATTAATTACAAAATAAATATTCCTGTAAATATCAACAACAAAAATATGCAATTTTTTTGTATATGTTTTAAGAAATATTAATGCAAAATAGGAACTTTTCATTATAATATTATAATAAATAGGTTATAAAAAATATTTGAAGAAATTTTAGTTTATATTCAAATAGACTTTTTTTTTGAAAACAAATTTATTTTAAATTCGTAAAAATAATTTTGTTTATTCAATTGAAAAACGGAAGACATTTTTTTCTTGTTATTATATTACCTATACATAAAGACGTATTTTTTGATTACCAAGATTATTTTGACTTAAAATCCAACAAAAAATAACAGAAATATACGTTTAACATACATTTTTACATTTAGGAATTCAAGATTATGATTGTTTATTATTATTATAAATGATAATTTCTCTTACTTCAAGGTTTTAGTTTTATTTAACCAATTTTTTTTATTTAAAATTACAATTTAAAAAATTACCCGCAGTGTTTTTTATTTTTTTAGAAACACTAGCATTTCTTCTTTAGTGGTATTTATTTTATTTCTTAAGTTTCTGTGATGCAGTTATTGAAAACAATATATTTCAAAAAACACAATAATTCCTTTTCTAACACAAAAATATACAATGGTAAAAAAAGCCAGGGGGAGTCCACGAGGGCTATACCCCTATTAGCCGCATCCTACTAATAATATTATAAATAAGTTTGTAAGGATGTATGGATGTTTCTTACTCTTTCATGCATTAACTACTGAACCAATTTTGATGAATTTTGGTACAGAGATAAATGTAACATTGGAGAAAAACATAGGCTGCATTTTGTCGCGAAAATAAAACTTTAAGGAGATCAAAGGTTTTTAGATAATTTTGGTAAATTAAATTATGGATTTCTGTAGTGACACGGATGAAATGAAAAAAAAAAATAATAAACAGAAATAAAAATGCCATAACAACTATAACAACTTAAAATAAAGAGTCTATCTGTCTGTTTGACTGAAATAGGCTGGGCTAGATAACTTGGTAACATGAATGAAAAAAAAAACAAAAATCTATGTGCGTAGGTAAGTGAAAAGTGAAAACACGTAAAATGTCATCTCTGAATCTTTGTATATTTTTTGGTAAAGCAATATCACTATACATTACTATTATGTCCTCATAATTTTAAGGTTTTTATATAGTTGATATATAGTTTAATCCCTGCGTTGCGCGGGCATTTATGGTAACACGAATGAACAAATGTATGACACACTAGAACAATTTTAATCCGCGGACTATCTACTTTCCACCTATTTTTTTTTTAGTTCAATAATATACTGATACGGCCGATACGGACAAAACGATACGGTAGTAAAAGTAAAAGGATAAAAATTAGCACGGGCTGCGGGACAGCTAGTTTTTTAATATTAATATCATGTTCGTTTCGTGTTAATATTACTTAGTGTTGTCACTAATATTTACAGCGTATCCGGTGTAGGCACGCGGTTTATTTTCATATTTCATTATTGATTAGTCTAGTTTAGTATGATTTTCATCGATTTTTATTGGCATAACCGGAGGTATAACAACGTGTAAAACACGACGGGCACGCAGTTTAGCGTGTATAAACGCCGTTACGAAAATAATTGTAAGAAATTTATAACAGAAAAAAAAAAAAAAATTGTAAAAAACGCCTCCGATTGTATTACATTACGAATTTTTCGTTAGTGTGTATATTTGTCCATCCCGACGGTTACCCGCGTACTACAATATTAATAATAAAATAATGGTAATCGGTTGCATATAATTACCTCTAAAAAACATAATACACACGCGCGCCGTGAACCCGTTGAACGTGACTCGCTCGAGTTCACAACAAAACCCGTATGCAAAACAACAATATTTTACTATATTGTGTTTGAAAGCTTTTTTTTTTTTTTTTTTACGCGGGTCGGTCACAAACTGCCGGACAGCGGGCGCAGGTACGGGTACCTATATTTTTAACGGCCGCCGCGCGTATATATTATAACAAGACGTAGATTTCTAAAACAGTTACAACATGTTAAGGTTTCTGCGCGACAGAAAACCTTTTTGGACCCGTTTTAACGAAAGTTATTTATTATTCGGTTTTAGATTATGAGAGAGGCGTGCGCTTTTTAATGTCGTTGTGTGTCCGCGAAGAATTTTTTTTTACGAGACATCGCGCTCCGATCGTCAACTTACTATATTATGTAGGTGATATCTGATGGCGAATTGCGTCTAGTCGGTGTATTGAGTAGGCCGTTTTCTGGTTTTTCCCAATAGTTATCCTGACACATTCGTGGACCGCTACTATACTGAATGGCAGTAGTTGTATAATGATGGAGAGGGGGGTGGGGGTGGGTAATCTTTGCTTGTTGCCTTTAAATTTGGTAGGTGGACGGGCGGATAAAATCTTAACGGGGCTCACGGAGTAAAATATTTCGCTGCGCCACAATCACCGAGAATTAAAATATAATTATTATGAATTTATGATAATAACGCGGAACACCGGTTGGTAAAAAATTCAAAATAACGGGGATCCGCGCCACAATTTCATAGGTGAAACGGTGATATTTTGTACGTATATCTCCATAATACGTACTGTTTTTAAATAAAAACGTCGAGTATAGCTTTTAAATCGGACAGATCACGCTGGGCGTGCATCAACTGCGCTGAAAATCGAAGGTGAAAAAAAAAAACAGATAAATGGTGTATGAATCACACTTGGTTAAATTAGTCATTTAAAAATATGTGTGACGGCGACTCGGATGAAACTTGAAATCTGTTTGTACCCTTTGGATTCCCCGTAGTTTTATTTAGACTATATCGTGATCTTCAAGAACGGGTTTATCTACGGTTCATCAAAAAACACTTTTCAGTAATTGCAATTGATCGTAATGAGTTAACGTCGTTGTACGGCCTCTGGAACGTTTGGAAAACCGTTTTACCGACGTATGTCCGTATTATTTGATTATTTGGAGATACAAAATTTGGACAAATATTCAATATCCGTTTGTTATGCAGTCCCGTAGTGATGTTATTTCGTTGATCGTATAATCGCTGTGACGCGTGTAAAATAATTTACACAACGAATTTATGTTCAGTCATTATTATTATTGTTTAGAAAAAGTGTGTAACGGATGTGATAATTTTCAGTGAACGCGGTAAAGTCGCAAGGAGCGTATACAAACGACGGCGAATTTTCTAGTTTCGTTTTTGGGAATCGGGTCCTCAGCACCGGAGGTCGATCGAGTTCGAAGATCAGTATAAACGGTCCCCGGAAACTGGTATAGCTGCAACCAGCGGTAAACCGTTATTGTGGTCTTTTATCATGTTTTCATTATTATTGTTGTTTATCGATTTATCGATTTGTTGGAAAAGGTACCGGTATTATATATATTTGTTCTTATGTAACCGTTAACCGGGCTTACTTCTCGATAACCGCGGAAAATATCAGACATTGAAACCGTCAACCATCGCTATACATTTATAACCAGACTTATTTACGTTTAGGTACAATGCACTATAGTTTACTGTATATTATTAACGTTATCGTTATTATTTTTGAACGGCATACAAATCGATAGGGGACATCACTCTTCCGCCCTCTAAAAAACGACAATCTCAAAAGCGGAATGTTTCGTCGACGACGCGTCGCGCGAGAAATTTAAACACACATCTCGTAATTATGCATTTTTCCGCATCGGGACCTGTTTGAAAATCGAATCTAACAACGGCAGCACAACATTTTAGAGCGGATTTTTCTTTAGATTAAAAAATTAAAAAAATAATGTTTTCCGAGAGAACGTGTTTATCACGTTATAATATTGATCACGCTGTATGCTCGGGTCCGATCTCGAATACATAACGTCTAGGCGTTTTTGAACGTATAACTTAATATAGTCGCCGGTGTTGAAAATAACCTATAAGATGTTAAACACGGTTGTTATGGTAATGTTATACGAGTGTCCCGGCCGTGTATAATTTCGATGTTTTTCCGTTTTCTTACACATCGCCAACGCGGTCATTGTTGCGTGAAGATTAGGTTTTTAGTCGTTTTCGATTATTTTCGAAACGTTATTACAATAATTTGTCCGCTCTACACGCGGGGCGACGATTATTTTCGTTTCGAAACAGAAATATACGTTTCCGAGAGACGACTCGTAAGGTAAAGCTTGCCGAAAGCGATGACGGGAGCTAATCTGAATTTCTATACGATATTATTATTATCCATTACGCGTTCGCGACTTATACAATATCTTGGCCGGGATTTAGAAATTTTACTCCCCGGGGCAGCGTAATTTAACCACCCGCAGCCCGAAAAAAAAATCCCAATTAGTAAGATATACACCTATTTTGTTATGGGACAAAGTCAGTGTGCGGAAAATTGCATTAATTCGGGACTATACGTATATATTATGACAAAGTACAATTTTAATTTTCGTGTTTTTATCATAAATTTAAACTTAAAACACTGATAGTGTCGGCCATATTTTTTAAAACTTAAAACACTGATAAGAAAAAAAATGGCCGATACTACCGGTGTGTTTTAGGAGGGAAGTTGGATACGAGGATATATAGAGTAATTTAATTTCTATCTGTACGCAAAGATAAACCATTGCTAACGAAAAACGATTAACTGGTCGGAGTTCGGTCGTACATGTTTTGAGAGGCCGTAATATTTACGATTTGAAAAAAATACTTTTTTAAATTTTCCTATTTTTCCTACGATTTTTTCCCGGCCTTTCCCATTTATTATGGAAACAGCTAGGAAAATCAAAAAAGTACGGCCTCAGTCAGATTTATTTTCAGAATAGGCTCTACACTTGAAAATCATAGTAAAATGCACGGTAGAAAAGTTATTCAAAGATAAAAGAAAAAAAAATGCACATCATTGTAAAACCAATACATATTACATTCTCCGTTTCGCCCAAATTTTAAAAATCCATTTGTAATAATTTTACTATTCGGTGGTTTATATAAATATAAATGTACCGCCCTTTTAACGGACCAATCAAATCGCCACTATAGGCAACAATGAACAACGTGACAACACTTCAAATCCAAAATATGAATACAACAATATATTTCTTCAAAATGCGTATAGTATACTCGGGCAGCGAATCGGTATTTCACGTGACTTTTTAGGCTTTTTTTTTTTTTTGTTTGGCGACGAAACTCCGAGCGTCCTATTCCTACGTATTGTATCTCGTATACTACCCGAGAGACATATTAATCGGTTTAACGTTTGTACACTTTTAAGAACGCGTCCGGTCACGTCGATGAATCACGGCCCGGCGCGGTGGGTATGCGCCGAGTATCTCTTCACCGGTACCTGTATAAAAAGCATCGAGTTTTACGAACACAAATCGAACTGCAATGTCGACATAATATTATACCCGTACGGCGGCAGACAGAATAAAATATTATAAGACTACGAAAACAGGATTTGATCACGCGTATATGGGTACCTCTATACTTACGTTTTATTAATTATTTATACACTATACAAAATGCAAATGACTTACACGGTATCCAATATGAGACACACGACTATACGCGAGTGTAATAATACGGTACCGATATTCAGTGTTTAGAGGAACAATGTACACTCTAGGTTTTTATATAGCGTGGTTCTGTTACTCCTAACCCGTGCGGCCGTACCCGCAGTTGCGAAACGAACAACAAAATCAAACAACAGTCGAATCGAACACAATTATGCGTCATAACGAATTCAAACTCGTGTTTTGTACATTTTCGTGAGAGAACCCATTTATTAATTACTATCGGCGCGTGTTTTTAATGTTGGCAATGTATTTTGGTCAATAGAAGACAAAATCATAAAAACGCTTACTTTTTACGAATCGCACACAGTGTGCGTCTGTATAGTAGATACCTGTACGATGTATGCGCTCCGAAATAAACGACCCGTTGCGATACCGGGCATACAAAATGCTGTACGCATTTCGGGCATTTACAGTGCGTACGTATAGCGCAGTCGGTTCGTATTATAACGTGACTAGCTGTCCGGCGCCCGTGCCAATTTTTCCGCTCTTTATAACTTTATTACCCGTTTCGCTTTGCCCGTATCGGTATACCGAACGCACGGAAAAGCGGGCGCCAAAAGTGTTAAAAGTTAAAAGTGTTTGTTTTTTCGTCCGCGTTACCGCGGATATCCGTACAGCGCGGGCATTTAACTGTGCACTCACTGCAATACAGCTACAATTACGAGGACACGATTTATAGTGATGTAGCGCTGTCAAACTGTACCGAAAAAATTACAGAGATTCAAATATTAAAACGGCGTCTTGTGTTTTCACTATTCGTTCACCCCCATCCGGTACAGCCCCTAGTTTGTTGTTGTTTTTTTCTTTCACATCCGTGTTTACCAAAGTTACGGCGTTTTTATTTACGTTTTGAATTTTTTTTTTTTTTCTTATTTTATCCGGCGACGTTACTGAGGTAATCCGCAATTGAACAATTTAATTCGCGCGCCGAAAACCTTTCAACGTTCGCCTTCCAGTGTTTGTTTTCGCGATAAAAAGTAGCCGCGCGTTTGTCCGTGCGTTCGTCGCCGTACCGCAGTTCATCGGGACAGACGTTTAGTGACAGACGGTTCCGAACGCCTAACGTGTACGCACGCACGTTGCGTACGCGTCCGTTTTGCCGTCCGGTGTCGAGCGCGTCCGATGACACACACACACACGGTTGCGGTCTGCGCCGACGCGCGCAGTGGTGGTCCGTGCGTTCGACGGCACTTCCGTCGAAATCGCGAAATCGCGGTCGACCGTACCGGCCGCCCCGGGCGACGGGCGGGCGAAACGGGACGCGCCGTAACGGTTACCGCGACACGGTCGCCGGCCGTTTCGACGTCCCGCGTGCGCCTGTTGTAAACGACGCGCGGCGCGGCGCACGGCGTTTCGCGCGACAACGGCACAACGGTGTCGCGTGTGGCGCTCGCCGGGTCCGACGTCGGCCGTCGCGCCCGGCCCCGGCCACCTGACCGCGCGACGTCGCGGGGCGCACGGCGGACGTTTTGCCGCGGTCGTCCGGCATTCGACCACCTCGCCTCTCGCGACAACATTAACGCGCGAAACACCACGCGTCGCAACAGCGACAAACGCACGGCTACGGACTACGGTGTCGGGGCGTGTTATCCGCTCGCGGGGGGCGACGCTTTCCGGGCGCGCGGTATGAAAAAAAAAAAAACACCCCGGCCGATCCTCGGTTTTCGACAATCCCGCGCGTTTGCCGACGGGGTTATTATCGCGATTATTGCTGTTATTGTTATTGTACGCGCGCGCCTATGGAAAATTTATCGTACGCGTATACAAGTGTACGGGGGGGAGGGGGGGTGGTACACGTAATAATACCGCCGCGCGCGCGTTTATAAACATATACAGCGCGTGTACGCGTCGACTCGAGACAACGGCGTAAGCGCGTGCGTGCGCGTGTTCGGTTGTTTTTTTTTTTTTCCTATCCCCTTTTATACCGGGTTCGATATTTTAATGTATCGGCGGGCGGCGCCGGAGGCGCCAGACGCATAAGCACATTGCCTTGTACCGAGCTAATGGACACGGGTTATTAAAACGAGGACCGAGAGGATTTTGTCGTAGTCGCCGCTGCCGCCGCCGCATCGGTATTATTATATTAAAAAAAAATAAAAATAAAAAAAAAATATGTATATATATATTATAAACAAACGAGACACAGTCTTTGAATCCATTAGAAAAAAAAAAAAAAACATAATAAAATAATAATAAAAAGATACCTCTCCTCGCGTTTCTGTCGCGCACAAACACACGCACGCACACACACACACACACACACACACACACACACATTTTTCCCGACGGAGCAAATGAATATTTTATAATAATTAATATTATCCGATGAAATATTTACGCGAACTCGGTGAGTTTAATATTATTGTTAATTTGTGACGGGCTCACTATTGCGATCTCACTATAGTTTCTCGCTTGCGTGTTCAGCGCGGTATTTTTTGTTCACCGCGGTTTTTCAGTCGCACGTGCCGCACGCGTGACGCATAAGCGCAATTGAGGGGACGCTAGGGGTTGTTTAGCACCTTCAAGTTTTATAAGTAAGTACCCCCAACCCCACTCCCCCCAAAAAAAAAAAAATAAATAATAAAAAAAATAACCAAATGAGCTTTTCGCAGTAACGAATAAATATTTTATCCGTGTATAATTTTACCTGTAATTATTTAACAGAATAAAATACAGATTTCCCACGGACAATGCAAGTGTGTATGAAAAACCAATGTTAAAATAGTTATGATAAATTTGTATGCACCTACAAACCCGTAAAAGAACCGTGTAGTTGATTATTGCAAAGTGGATTGTGGGGGCGTAGCCCCGTATAATTTTTAACACCTTTAAATCTGGCGGTCTAGTTGCGCTTACGCGAATGCGGCTGGCGAAATCCCTTCCGAACTCCAGTGGCGTGAGCGTATCTAAATATCAACGTACACCGGCAAACATGACCCGTTTATTTATTTCTATTATTTTTCTGTAACGGATAATTCACTCGGTTCGACATCCGAATTTCGCCCAAAAATGAAGCGGTGTCATGCTTAATTTTTTTTTTTAAAAAAAGTCGCCTAACATAGAGTTCGGCGCCGCTGATAATACTAATAATAATATCACGGACGTATGGCGAGTTCTTCGAGTCGTTTCAGCCAATTAATAAGAACCTATTTTTTTCATAGCCGATTTCGGCATATTGTTTATTTCCGGATGGGTAGTATTACTATATTTTCGGTATTTGTTTTTTTAATATCGGCGAGTACGTATTCATATTTAACCTAATAATGTTGCGGAATGTTATAACATCTTCTTGTCAAACAAATTAGCAACCGTATAACTGTGCTCTAGTGACTATACAGATGAACGGACGTGACGGGGATATAATTATATTTAGAAACAAATGATTGAAATTATAGAAAAGTTATGGAAAAGTACAGGCGAAAATAAAAAAAATAACCTTCCGGTGTACCAACAAATTTTCAACCAGAAACCGTGTTGATGATTGACGCATGATTTATAGATTGAAGAAAAACTATAAATCAGTGTAAAACGGCGTTCGCTCAGAATTTAAAACCGTCTAACTTCTAAACGCGTACCTATTAGACATTGCACGGTACATAAAGGATCAAAGTTCTACACGTAATAGTTTTTCACTATTATCATTATTTGTTTTGTTTTTGTTTTTTTTTGTTTTTTTTGTGGAAATGCGTTTAATATACTCTTACTTTATAAACGCATGTGTGCGTATGCGAGTGAAAGAGAATGCGTACGTGTCTGTGTGAATTATTTATGTAACCCGACGAATTTTCGATAAAAATGTTAATGATGTAAATTTTCAGAGCAATTAATATAATACACACACAAACACATTTTGTTTTATTTTTTAAGTACCTATCTGTAGTTATGACTGCAATATACGATGACTTGTGAATGAATTAAATTTTATGTTTTATATATTTGATTTTCAGTAATTAATACAAATATAATACATTATTCGGGATTGGTCGCGTGTTGATCACCACAATATTATAAAAAAACATTATATTTTATATTTTATTATTTTATATTATTAAAAACACAAAAAGTGTTATTTTATTTTTGAATCGTTTTAATGTACACGGCAAATGATACGTTTGATTTTACGATCGTTGAAAAGCGCCTTAAATAATTTTGTGGACACTCAGTTACACCGGCCGATAACTGATATAGACAATTTAATTGCATGATTTATGTTTTAACATTATTATTATTATTTATTATGTTTTTATTTGTTTTTATTTTTTTACTTTAGACGTTTTCCAATTTATGGCCATTTGATCGTTTGGACATCGCGTTCTTTTAAAACTTGTATTATACACTCCTTGTTTTGTTTTTGGTATGTTGTTTTATAAATTATGTTTTATGAAAACTCGATATCGAAATCATCTAAAAATTCCGAAAGTTAAATTTTGTTTTTATTTTTGTCAGCAGTCGGGTTTTGAGTGTTTCGAGTTATCGAGAATCTATACACCGATTCCGTATTGTGCTTTTTTAATGGAAAATGCATTACGAATGGACGTATTATTTGTTTGATACACGCGTGTAATTTACTCGTTGTCTAGACACGGGCTCGTTTGTAGACAAGACATCTATAAGATTATTTCGGTAGCCACCACACCCGTGTCATCAGAATTCCTGTTGGGCGGGCCTAAAGAAGTTTTTTGTCGCCGAAGTATTCGTCTACATAACATAAAGTATACACGTTTTACACATTTATGTAGGTAGGTATATAGTTGGAGTTAATAATTTCAAACGATAACGCGAACGAAAAACACCGACCGCTCTTGGCGTACCTCAAAATACGAGGAATTTCTGACCGGTGGTGGTATTTTATTTGAAAGATTTATCGAAATCCCCGTAGTTCAGGCTGACCATATTCAAATAAATTAAAAAAAGAACAAATTAATTTCAGTAATACATTCAAAGTAATATTTATTAACAATTATTATAGTTTTTTTTTTTTTTTTTGTTAATTTTCCATAATTATGCTTGTTGTATTATTAACTATTTTAAATATACCCGTATATCTTAGACGTATTATCACCAGTATTGATTCTTGTAGTTATTATTTTTCACGAATACAATCGCATCACTGTCATAATCTATAACGAATTTTTTGTCAACAAATTTATTTTATTTAAAAATGCAATGAAATATGAATCTGTATGTAAAAAATAATTAGTATCGACATAAAAAGCCGGACACATAGCGTCTTATAAGAAGTTTGTCAGAATAACAGGGCACGAAACTGAAAAAAAGGATAATTCCGCATAACACAGGACGTATGGACGTATTTTTTTTATTGATTTCTGGGTTCTACAGGTGACGAGGGAAAGACACGATTGACACTAAACCGCTCAGAACCGTTTTTCATTTGCAACGTTTGAACGATTTGTCATCGCGTATACAGCATATAAACTGAATCGCACCGTAAAATAAACTGCCTAATAGAGTCTAAAATTTCAAATACAAATTCGTTTCTATAATTTAAATTTTAAATGTTAATTCCATAAAACACACATTGTTTAAAACAAAAACAAATAATATACACTTGTATTTTGTGCAGGATATAAAATCGTATCTCAACATCATTATCACCGCGATATAAGACGAAAATATCCGCTTGTAAACAAAGCGGTTTGGCAATATCGCAACCGAGTAGCAAACAATCCAGCAAACCGTTTGCCGAAAACTTCGTCGTAAAAAACGCGCGTAACATTCAATTAGTTCGTATTGGCCGGGTCGAATTTTCACGAAAAAATCATAATACCGAAACCATTACGCAAACACAAGACGTGTCTGTATAGATTATGTTATTATTACGACTGTTCGCGGCTCGCGGACGTCCGTGTAATCGATCGAAGAGCCAGGCGGCCCGTTCTGCAAAGTATAATATAGATACACTCGATGCCACTTAAAAACCACTCGCTATAATTTTTTTTTTTTTTTTTTTTTTTTATTCAAATTCGCCACGGAAATTTTAATGCCCCCCATAAATCACTCGCGGTTTATCGACATTTGTCGTTTCGTTGTTCGATATAGGTATGCACATTCCTCGTATCTATATACAATTATTATTATTACTATACGCTCCGCGATGTGGTTATAATGTAAACTAGTTTGGCAAATAAACGTAATATACAGAATGATCGTTTGTGTGGCGGAATAGCGCGCCGCGATGGTCTCTCCGTATACCCGTAAAAACCGCAAACTTAAACGCGGAACATCTCAACGGGTTAACATTGAAAAATATCAATATCGAAACGTATTTAAACTAGGCGCTTTAAATGTTTATGTCATTTGTTTCCCCTTACCAATTGAGAATCGAAAATCGGCATGAAAATTTTTCGTTCGAAAAAATAACGATAATGTAATGTTTTACAGCTTCCCTCCCCCCCCCCATTATTGTCTAAAAAACAGATTACGAACAGAATCGGCACTTTCCGAGACGTGTTGTACGTTGGGCACGCCGTCGTCGATCACTCTGTATGACGTCCGTGTAGATATTATTATGAGTGTATTATACGCTGTCCTTTTAGCGGGACCTCCGGGAAAATTTCAAAGCGTACAAATGTCATTAAAACCGCACCGCCACGCATCCCCTGCGACACGGGATGAGACGTAATAATAACAATATGCTGCATATGTTCGCGTGATGATACCGATTTTAACACGTGTAAATAATATTTTCGGGAGCCATCGAAAATCGAGGGTATACTATAAGTATCGTATTAAGTAATAGTCTATTCGGGACGTGTTTGTGTTGTGTACACATGGCCCAGGGACAATACCCAGAAGCTAAACATAACAATATTATCATTACTATCCGCGCGTACGGCCCCGGTTAGATTACCCGTCGTATACGCGAACGAAACCACTCGTTAGGCGTTAGGTCTGATGCGTAGTGTTTGATGTTTTACACAAACACCAAACACGTCCCGGATCGTCGGATCCGTCATGCAAATTAGAGGGGGAAGGAGGGAATTAAAGAAATGTTTGCAATGACTCTTAAACAAATTAGTTATAACAATTTATTCTTCACCAAGACCTTACTAAATTATTTAATTAACTTGTTATATTTCATATACATATATCGTGTAAAAACCGAATGGCGTAAATTCCTATAAATAAATAAATATAAATAAAAAAAAAAAAAAGACGGACTTTTGTAGATGGGAAGTTGGGAAGGTAGGATACAGAAAGGAATTTAATATATATCTGTAAGCAACGATAAACCATTGCTAACGAAAAACCGATTCTGAGCGGAGTTCAGTTGATATAGATGCTCAGGTGTAAATAAAGAATTATAATATAAAGATTCATAAAGATGTATTGGAATTGAAATTTATTTTATTTTAATGTAGCTCGGTCTATAGTATTGATTTTTCAACAAATGTGCGTTTCCATGACAACAATTGTTTAAAAAAGATTTTAAAATAATAATAACCTAATAATAACAAAAAATAAATAAAAACGGTTGCCAATGAAAATCTTATTTTTAATCTTTAAATATTTTTTAACCTAATCAATCAGGTTGTCCTCATTATCTCCACCAGAGAACATAAATTCCTCTCAGAAAATATGCTATACTTGATAATCGGAGTGAGCTTTCTGGTAGAAGAAGTGTTCAGATAAAAAAAAATAAACATCATTGTAGAACCAATAAATTCCTTGCTTTACTCAGAATATAAAATAGCATGAAATTAAAATCAAATACAAATATAAATACCATTGAGTTATCGTAGTCATTGCCTTTCGTTTAAATCGCCAGTGCGAGCTCATTTTTTATTCTATTAACGTTTAATACCCGAGTACACCGGGGGTATGAGAGAGTTTTAGGTAAAAATGGTATACATAAAGGTAACAAAAAAATTAATCAAATCAAAAAAATCAACGTAATATCTTTATGATTTGAATACTTAAAAATAATGATATTGATAACGGTTGAATGATGAAACCATCTTTTTTTTTATATGTGATTGTAAGTGGTTTAATTTCGATAATTTCCTGAAAATATGTATTTGATAATAGGCAAATTAGATAACAATAGCTTTTATGCAATAATAAGTATAGTTTCACTAACACAAAATGGTAAATATTTATTTATTTATTGATAAATTCTTTGATTTTTTGACGTGTTGTTACTAATTGTTAGCTACCTAACTATGGTACAGTTCAGTGGTTTTCAACCTTTTCGGGGCTACGACTCTACTGATTTTGAAAACCAAACTATCGGCTTCCTTACGACAAATGATGATAATAAAAATTAAAATAAACAAATTGACTGCGTTACTGTACCATATATTTTACTACAGTCGCGGGTCCCTCGGTAATAAACCACGACGCCCCCCGGGAGCCGCGACGCACAGGTTCAAAACCACTGATATAGTTATTAAATATTTGGTATTTGTATATAGTATGGTACAAATTCACAAGAACCACCAATAGTCTCCCGAGTTGCATATTTTGTAGTAGTAAAGTATAATATATTCGAAAGCGAATGTTACGAGAATCGTTTTCATTCCCAAATCTCACAGTTTTCTTCTACTATTTACGTATTACCGCCATACGTTAAGAATATAATATGGAGACAGTGATCGGTATTATCTGAGTTTCATAAATACTGCGAGTTTCTGACACGAATATGATACTTTGCGATACTTATTGACTTTTCCGTTACTATATTATTATTTGCTATTGCTAAATCTGTGAATCGAATTAATAATATTGTTCTAAGAAATTTGTATGTGAATAAAATAATATATAAATAGTACATTTTTTTTTTAACTAAACGTAATCAGGGATAAATAACGCGGGTATAAATCATTTTTTAACTTTTGCATAGTAAAGGTTGCAAATGTAAACATTTTTAAATATGCCAAAGGGGAAGGCGCTAATGGTCTTGTTTATTTTTAAAAAACATACATATATTATACAATCTACCTTATGAGCACAATTATTCATACTAAATAAATAATCCTCAAAAGATCACTTACAAAATGATGTTATGTTCAATAAAGCCACCTATAGATTGGCTCGCAATCATTAATTCGTTATCTTCGTAATCATCGAACAACTTAAACTGGTCAAGCAAATGTGTTAAAATAATCTTATACATTTTTAAACTATAAAATTATGGTATCATTGAAACATATAATCTTTTTTTATATATATATATATAAATTATAAATATTGGTCAAAAGCAGTGGAAACGACTTAAATTGTAATAAGATGAAAAAATACCTCAAATCGAAATGAAATACATATAACGAATATCGCCATATCGATATTATCATTACCTTTCCCAAACAGAATTATAAAAACGCGGTAATGTGTTCGTTTGTCTTTCTTCCCGCCGAAACGGAGCTGTCGACGTAATTTTCTGCGTATTATGGATAGTCGATGGACCGAGAAGTGGCATAGGCTTTTTTTCATCCCGGGAAAACATCTCATTCCCGAGGGAGACTTACACTATCCCTAATTTTTAAAAAACGGTTAATTTCTAGGGAGTTTTTTTTTTAACATAGATAACGACCGTTCTTGCAACTTTAGAAATATTTAAAACAGGACTACTAACTACTATAGACATTTCACTCACCCAACCCCTCCCATTTCGCCTAGAATCTAAAATATATAATGGGTAGGTGTAATAGTAATCGATGACAGGCACAAGACTACAGTCGTAGGTATCCGCGGAGTTTATTACACACGAACAATAAACCTGTACACCGTCTATTCGTATAGTAAACGTGATCTTTTAAATGTTTGATAAAACACCGGGACAAAAAAATAATATATACTTATATGACCTATAGCGTATGCGTATAGGTGCAATAGGTACGTATACCTATTTCAAATGGGTTATCGACACGCCGATTTATTATTATTCGCTATTAATGAAAAAATAATTAAAAACGAGTAATAATTACGATTATTAGAACAATAATATTATTGTACTATTGAAATAATTGTGACGCGTACGTGTAGATTATATTTTATTGTACATATTTATTTGTAAACAATAAAATTAACACGTTTAATTTTTTATGCCATTAACGAGAGGGCGTCGCATTTGTTGGCCCCGTCTTAATACGCGAAAGGACGACAGAGGCGGCTCGAACGCGCCTCTGTGCAAAAAGCGCACTGCGTTTTTTCGCGAAATAGTTTATAGTTTCAAATTTAACACTTACAACGCACCAGTTGTAAATCAAGTTTAATATTTAATTCGTTACAGGACAACGATTTACATTGCTGCGTGGCTATACGCACATTAGGCTGGTCGGATAACGGGTTCAGTCGAACAATAAGAACTTAAAAATGGGCTCCTTTCTTTTGTACATATTACATTGATGTGTATACTACAAACATTTTTAACGGACATTTTTTATACACGAAAATAAACGAAGCCCCTCCCCATTAACGTGATCCTCCCCCCTTTCATTTTACCCGGGCTTGCCAGTAGTGATATTTGTGTTTAAAATATAGGGGGGGGGGGGGATGAATGGTAGGTGGGTATTTAATCATGTTTGCACACCCAATAACAATATTGTATCAATCCTCTACTGAATTATTTACATTAAATTTGCATAAAACTTAACGAAATATAATTAAACTTTGTATAGCAATCGCGCTATATATATTACGGACGTTGTTAATTCGATAACATAACCAATTTTCTGATGTCGTATTAACTATTCTGTTAATATACACACGCGTAGTTGTATTATAATATTATTGTTATAAATTATAATAATTTAAGTAATTACGAAATGAATTTCCATGACGAATTCTACTGGTATTAGGGTAAAATATAATAATGCTAATGAAACGAGCGCAGATGATAAGTGCAGGAGGTAGGTGACTATAATGTATTATTATTAAAATGATAACCATGATAATTACAATTATATTATACTGGCCAGAATATTTCTATAGTGAAAACGAACTAAAAATGTAAAAATAATAATTAAAATGACTGTAGCACACTACCCGTAGGTATGTAAAGTATAAGAAAAAAAAAAAGGATAAATTAATTTATAGTATAATATTTTATGTCTTACAAATGAAAATATACTTTAAATATTTTATAACATAAAAATGTATGGTACGTCGAAGGATCATAACGTTTAAGATATCGAATTAAATTGCCGAGGTCATTTAAAATTATATTTACGAAAAACTAAGAAAAAAAAAAATTAGTGAACCCGTATTAATTATTTATGTACGTATTGGTAGATCGTAAAATATAAAATGAAAAAAATAAAAAAAAATAATAATAATAAACCGTTTACGATCATTATATTGATTTGCGTAGGTTTTTACTTTCGGTGACATTTATGACGGTTGCGTATTTCTTGTTTTTTATCGAGCAAATCGCGTTCGATTGTAATAAGGTTAAATGCCTTTACGCTTAAAAAAAAAAAAAAAATAATGATAATGATAAAGCACTACGAAAGAATAATAACAAAACAAAAATAAAAAAAATAACAAAGAGCTATCCTATCGTCGCCAATTGGTCCATCGCAGACTCCGCCTTACAAATTATATTTAACTTTATTCTACCTACTTTTTTTTTTTTCCTCGTGATCATTATTTCCTGGCAACCGCAGCCAGATGTAGAGTGCCGGCGGTCTTTATTACAACCCGTTTCGGCCCGACAGACAAGACAATAGCCGGCAACTAAATATTACAATACTGATTAATAACAACACAGCGTCGGCAATATGATATTATCGCTACGTGAAAAATTGGATTCACAAACGTTCTTCCGTTCCGAGGATTCGCGCGTAAAATAGCAATTTAAAAAGACACGGAAATAATTCGCACGATGTACGGTCACTGTTGTGACAATAGTTATTGGGATTGTAGAGGGGAATTTTAATGCATAATATCTGTTACGTAACGGTTGACCGTAGCTAACGAAAAATGACCCTGGCCGGAGTTCGGTTATACGAGTATATGTTTTGAAAGGCCGTAATATTTACGATTTAAAAATAATACAGTTCGTAAATTTTCCAATTTTTCCTTACGTTTTTTCCCTGTTTTTCTCATTTATCATGAAAACTCTCGGGAACATCAAAAAAATGACCTCCTTTAAAATACCACCCCAGTCAAATTTTTTTTCGGAAAAAGCATTATGCATGAAAATCGGACATGGCATAAAAGTTGTTCGCAGATAAAAAATATTATAATAAATAAACATCACTGTAAAGTCAATACATTCTTCATTTCGCTGAGAATCTAAAAATTAAAAAAAATAATTTTCTGGCCTCTACGACTAAATTTTGTTTTTCGTGCTCGGGTTACCCAATGTACTCTATTAGCAATCGGCGATACGCGTATACAATAATTGAACAATATTGTATACACGAGCGGGTAGTGTAATCCGGAGACTAGTCGACTCGACGAGAAGTACCTGTATTAATTTCACGACTATACCAACTGTTATTTGGAGATATTCACAATAATCGTTTAATTGTCAATCGGAAAGTCATAATTGATTTAGTGTTGGTATACGATTGGTACAAATTTGCTCCGATTTACAATGAAAGCAATTTTTGTGAAAGGAAATATGATTGGGAAGGTACTTTATGATTTTCTAAGGAGTTTTCTAAATATATTGAGAAAACCGGAAAAAAACGAAAGAAAACGGAAAAATAGATACAATTTCAAACAAATATTATTAAAGAAAATGTTTTATGTATATGCCATATGGCTATAAAATAGATAGAGCCTGTTCAATTATTTTACTATATGACATACAGGTATATATATTTTTGACAAAGCAAAACTATTAACTGACCTCCACTCAGAATCGTTTTTCGTTAGCAATGGTTTATCGTTGCTTACAGACATATATTCAATTCCTATCTGTATCCCACATTCCCAACTTCTCAATTACAACAGTGGCTGTACCCACATGCGAAGTATGTCCGTCTTTTTATTTTTATGTACGTTTGAAACTCAGATTTTTATGAAAATCAATCAATCGTAAAATCATAAAACTGTATAAAGATATTATTTGAGGTATTTACCTTACTTCGCTGAAAACACGTATCAGTTGCACTATCAGTACCAAAATGCGCCAATGTAATAATAATTGTACCAGGTGGTCCATTTAAGTGGGTACACTCATTATGTCGGAAACTTTTTCCGGAACTTGTTTCCTAAAACATTTAAAAAACAAGTTGCTCTACAATTTTATGTTTATGTTATTTTTTTTTCATCCTTATTTTTGGGGGCAAAGTGCAAAATCTATATTTAAAAGTTCATAAATAGATGGAGTATTAATTAAAATAAATTTTAGTGTTGACATTTTTTTATTTCTGTCAAGCCGTTGACGAGATATTCCACTTTTAAGTTTGCGGTTGGAAGAGCGTAATGGTGTACTATTATTAACACACCGCGTGCTGTACTGTCACACAAATGATACTCTACTAATCTCCTCCAACATCAAAATAATGTAGAAGTTTTACCCCCAAAAATAAGGGTGACGAAAAATAACATAAATATAAAATTATAGAGCAGATTTTTCTTAAATTTTCTAGAAAACCAATTCCGGAAAAAATTAATACTCTCCAAGATAATGAGTGTAACTATATAAATGGATCACCCGGTGGTATGCTTATTGATTGAAACTATTTATTTATCTGAACGATAATAAATATCGCAAAACAACGCGCTGGCTAATAATGTTGGCAATAATATTAATTTTGTTTATTGTACGGGTATTTAATCGAATCGAAGTAAATTTTGTTTTATTAATTGTCGTGTTTAAATTTGTATTTTTCGGAATTGTTTTACAATCATTCCTTTAAATTTGTCCAATAGTTTATTAGTTCATCGGTATAATAGTAGTGTTTTTTTTTTCTATCTTTTCGTAAATCTTTTTTTTTCCTTTATGGTTTCTTCTCAGTTTATTTGCACACGAACTCTTCGAGCCAAGACTGCTGGTAGCTGCGGATGACTTCAAAGAACGAGAATCGGGATTAGGTGATCGTATTATGTTTTGGAGTGTAATATTATGGATTTAAGGTAAGGTTAGGTTAATCGCTATAGTGGATTAGGCCTACTCGGGGACACCACTATAAAAAAAGCGCGCCTGGTGCAAAACCTCATACGCTTTTCGATTAACGTCCAATACTCGTATTAATATTTCATTGGCGTTTGTCGTTAGCTAAGGTGGTGTGGAAAATTGCACATGGATCTTATCCGTAACTTTATTTTAATTATTCTAAAAGATAATATGTTTTTAATATTGTACCGATTTTACTCAAAGTACGTCCCAATTCGATTTAATTTAAGAATAGATGTTACACTTTACAATCTGAACAAGATTAAGTTATCCACCAATAACAAAATTAAAAAATTAACATCTTTGTAAAACCATAAACGTTTTCACGCCACTCAGAATTTAAAATTTATTTCGGGACGTTACACGCAATTTAAAACGACAGGATATTTGATAATATATTATACACTTGTATATTATTAGATTAAATTTGGTCGCACTCGGTGATATTCGATAGAATGTTTACCGATGCGCAAATAAAACGCTAAATCGAGTTTTCTTTCCGTCAATATTGTCTCCGAGAAATCTGCAATAAGAGTGGATCCAATTGTTTATTTTGGAGTGCACAAGTAATATGAATATAAATACAATTTTCGGTGTACCTAAAATCACGGAAATAAAATCGATACGATAAAATTATGAATAGTAAAAAAAAAATGTAGGCACGAAAAAACTAGCGAGAACATTTTTTTGAAATTGTTTTTTTTTTTCAATGTAATTCGATGGTTTTGTTTTCAAATTACTATTTTAGGGGATTGGATACGTTTAAACATTAAATACGTGTTAATTTTAATTTAGGTACATTAAGGCGTAGAATATCGATTTTTACCAAAAATACGAAATATTATTGCTTTTATTAATTTTTATACAATCGCAAAACTTCAACGATAAACTTATAACAGTTATACCATATACTCGTATATAATATACTTTTACTGTTACCGCTAAATCGGTTATTATCGTGTGTTTATTTATAACATGGCATAATAATTTATTTTATAAGAGCTTTTATTTGTTGAATTATCGTTAAATGTTATTTCGCACTTGATATAAGTGATTTAAAGAAGACACGCACATTAAAAAAAAAATAATAATAATAATAATAATAATAATAACGCCGTCATAAAATTAATACTACAATACTATCTACACTTTTTACAATTTAAAGGTTACCTTAGAAATGCATTGCAATTACTTTTTTTAACGGAAAAAAAATAATATTTATGTGCAACTTTTTACCGGTAAAACGGACATTTACTTGAAAAATTAATATTTGTTTGATTATTCAGAAAACAATATGATTAACGATTGTATTAAACAGTAGTTTTTAGGTATCCCGGCGTCTTTACTATAGGTACCTAAATAATTAGGGGTCCGGGTCAAAATCCCGAATTGGTCGAATTACCAACAACCACCGTACAATATTGAAGGGTCTTTTTCTTTGTAATGTTTGTATATTTTTTTATATTATTTAAAATATTAACATATATAATTACGTAATAATTTTAAGGGACATAATTAGGCGATCACCTTCACAGTCTTAGAGGATGTCGATAATCATGTCCGCGAAATTTGCTTGGTACTGTCTGTTGGAATTTTAACTTTGTGGGTATTTTGACCCTGTCGGGATTTTGAACGCCTCCCTAATTAAGACACCAAATATTTTACCATGTTTTAACTTTTTAATTGGGATATTAATTAAATCTACTTTTTAATTACTCTTAGTGCGCATATATATTTTTTAAATTAATTAAAAATCGTATTATATTTTTTTTGGAATTGTATATGTATATAACATTTTTGGTAAGATTACAAATCACCATAAATTTGGGTTAAACAATGGGAATAGACCATATATTACCCGTGTCAACGACTCATAAGTCATAGGTCAATCTTATCACTATGTGTAACAATTCAAAACATTTAATCGTAATTTTAGAGCTCGGATGTTTACACATTATATATAGTTACCTATACAGACCAATGTTTAAATATTTAAAAAAATATATACACAAAATATAATATATCAAGACATGTGGAAAATCTTAACGTAAGCATTTTTTTTTTTTTTATCAAGAAATCGATCAAGTTAAAAACCTAGATAAATACTGAAAAAAAAAATAGTAAATTCTTGTAAACTCGTATATATAGGTATTATAATTATTTTTTATTATACTAACATCAAAATGTCTCGATAGCATAATGACCTATTGATTACATTATTTAATTAGATAACACTGTAATTTATGAACAGTGAAAATATTATGCTGGATAAATAAAAATACTATTTTTAATTATTATATTAATTACTTTTACTTTTCACGCTGGTAAAACTGATTATTCGTTTGTGACGTTTAACGATATGTATTCAACTATCGAATGCGGCATGTCCACGTAAACAAATAAAATGGAATAATTGTACCTGTCGTGTAATATAATTTTGAACATCTTCTGGTTCTGTAAATAATTTAATAAATATCTATTTAAAAATAACGTACCTATACCTATAGTTGATCGATTTTCGTGTTGAAATCGTATATTTACCGGCGCACATCGCCATTTTCGTTGTTCGGTCGCATCGTCTGAGCGCACGTGTTTAATAAGTTGTAGGTACATTTTATAGACGACATTCGTCGATTATTTTCGAACATATTCGAGTTTAAATGTTAAAAATAACTGAACGTTTGCTCGCCTTAATCTAAATCTAAATCTAAAAAAGTCCGTACGTGTAATTTTATAAATTAGGTATCACGTCGGAGTTATACAATCACTCGTCCGTTCGTATCAAGCCATACGCTATTTATCGGGTTTCTGATATAAAATTTAAATCTAAAGCCGAAATATAGAGTTATATTGTTACAATGCACGTGGTGTTTTTTAATAAACGAATGAACGGTAAATAGGTTAGAGATTAAACAAACAAAATATTGTGATGATCTATAATGGTCCACGTGATAATATACGGTCGAGATAATTTTAATTGATTTGATTCATACAGAACGGTACAGATGAACCAAGTAACACTAAAAGAGAAAGCGATCTAATCCAATACCCGAGCCGTTGGTAAATCTTTTACGACGGTTTCGGGTTTACCGAGAATTAAAATAGGTTTGGTAACGAGCGTGTGTAGGTGTAGTAGGCCATTTTTCGAAAATTAATTTACAATAAGTCCTGAATCGGTGTTTTGTATAAAGGTAATATTTCTACCTGAAATATACACGCATGTAAAAACGCGTAACGGTAGGTATTATAATATCACCGGCTGTTTAGTGTAGTCGTTTTGATTTTAAAATAATTTAGTTTCACAACAATAATCATGAAAAAACTGATATTAATTCGAATCTCGCATATTGAAGGATTTCCGTTTTTATTTTATCATCTAGGGCTTCAAATTGGTCGTTTTTCGAGAGTAAATGCAAGATGTACAAATATTGTTTTTGACAATGGCTGCGGTTACATTAGAGCCATTTCCGATTCGATACGATTCGGCCGACTCGACCAACATCATCCCGTTCATCCGATATTTGTGGCTACATTATTTCCACATGTATGATCACAAAGTGAAATAAACTAAAATAATTTAATATTGTCCGACTCGCCGGAAGAAAATCAAATCGATTTGTTTCTCTTTCGACGTATCCGACTAGTCGACAGGTCGAATAAAATATATAGCCACTACCGATAATGTACGCGGTATAGTTTTTCTTCCGACCGGCCGGATTGTCGGATCGGATCGGAAACGGTTCTAATGTAGCCGTAGCCAGTGTAGGGCAGTGTTTCAATAGTCCTCGATGCAGTGCATTACGATAAAAATTATTGTTTACATTTGGCGCCTTTAATATTATCTATAAGATTTTGAAATCGCATCATAGAGAAAAATTGAATAAATTATTCATATTTATATAAATATCATATCATATCATATTACAACAACAATGATATACCTACATATATTATAACGGTAGATGAATTTTTATGTTTACATGTATACAAATATACGACCTTGTAAGAAATTATATATTAAATTAAATTAACAGTGTCAACGGTTTCCAAACGTTTTAGAGGGCGGTGGGATCTTTCTAGGATACAATTGAACGAGGTAGAAAAATTGCTATAAAATGAAAATTGAATCTGATTATCGATGTGTATGACAAATTGTAATGAACAAAAACAAATTATAATCGTATTTTTCTCCTTCGCCTTCATCCCAACTACGCGTGGTCAAACAAATCAAACTATAATATTGTAATTTATTTTTCCATGTGAGCCACCGCGTATCTGAATTGGGCTCGAGGTGCCTTTTTAACACCACGGTATACAGTTTAGGAACCACAGAACTATATAATTATTACTAATTGGTATTAATTATTCGTGTTTGATTAGCGTATCGTATTTTTTCATTAAGATAATATTATACTTTCACATTTTTGTTTCATAAAAAATATACATTACAGGTTTATTTATACTGTTTTTTTTTTTTTTTAGTAGTAGTGAGGTCTCTGATTGTATAAGTACAATAATGTTTCTGGTATAAACTACATTCGAAACTTTGTTTAATCTATTTATATACTATTTAAAACAATTATTTGGTTCACGAAATTATTGATAATATTATACTTAAGTCTTCACTATATCGATATTATACCCTAACTTGGATTCTGAACTGTTCATAAAATATATACATATAGGATGATTTATATATGCTCAAATCATTTTTTTGGTTAAATTTTGCATATATTCAAATATTTTGGAATTTTTATGTGCAGTTAAAACCGATATTTTCGAATACTTATATTTTCCACAATATTTAAAGAGCATCTTGTGGCGATACTAACTGATAAAAATTTCAGAAACAGATGGAGTAAGTATTAGTTTAAATATATTTTAGTGTTAACAATTTTGATTTCCATTTAACCGTTGACGAGTTATTCCACTTTTAAGTTAAGGAAGAGTAATGGAGGTAGATCATCATTTGTGTGACGACACGGCATGTGAAATTTTAATAATGTAACACTACTTTCCTCCGATACAAACTTAAAAGTGGAATATCTCATCAACGGATAGAAAAAAATCAAAAATTTCATCACCAAAATGTATTTTTACTAATTCCGTTTAATTGTGTAATTTTTAATATACAGTAGAAATCGTTTATAATGACGTTTAAGGAACAAGGGAAAATAGGTCATAATAACTGATAGTCATGATAACCGATACGATATAGTATGTAAAAGACACCTAAGATTTTTGACGAGATCTTCTCTTTTGAGTCATAAAACCCGGTATGTCACTTCAGCCGGTGTCATTGTAAGCGATTTATACTGTAGGTTGCCATTCGAAAACCAAAAGTAATTACCTAAAATAAGAGTGACAAAAAAATAACATAAATGTCAAATTGTAGAGTTTCTTGTTTCTTAAATTTTCTATAAAACAAATTCTGAAAAAATTTATTACTTTCTGTAAGAAAGTAATAGTGACAATTGGAGAAGGAGAGTGACCACTACAAAAGTTTAAAAGGGGGCCTGTTCTCAAAAGATTGAGAACCCTTGGTTTATATTATAATTGTATCGTTTATAATAAGTCTATTTTCCTAAGAGTCTACAATAGAGTATACTCATAAAACAACATAATATGACGGTCAATTATTACTTGTAAAACTTTTAACTTATATAAGTACTTGATCTCAGTTGTCTCGGAATATTATTGTATTTAGCGGAACTCTTTTAAAAATAAGATTATATTGGAAAACAGTATTTCATTTGTTTCGTTCACATTCTATAATGTAGGTACAAACTGCATTTCACATTAATTTCTATTTAAATATCATATATACCGAGAGTATATTTATTTAATGTTATTTATAGGTAGGCGGGTATTTTTTCGGTTTTTTATATTTTTTTTTAAATATTATGGTGTTATTATTTTTACGTGACCTAGTTGAGATATGTACGCGGTTTTTTTTTGCATGCGTACACCGTTGCGTCTCAGATATCAAAGTTTATTTATTTTCATCGAAAGCTCGTTATATATAATATAATGTTTATGCTCAAGGCCGCCATCGTGGTCAGCAACAAATCTATAAAAACTTTAGCAACAACTCTATCCGATGCAATAATTAGCGAACGTGCCCATTAATGTTTATGCTGAATACAAACGCCTACATTTTCATGTACGTTTACTTATATTATACAAGGTAACTGATAAAGAAAAATAAAATTTCTGTCACCAAGTGTTTTTTTTAAGTAATTTAATTTAAAACCGTTTTATTTGCGTTGTAAACTATCATTTAATAGCATATGGACTACCACTGTACAGTGTAGTCCACCGAAGAAAAAAAATTATATTTTAATATACATTGCACATTATGCGCGTTGCTTTTGCCCAGGGGCAAACGCGGTAAACAATTTTAGAGACACGGAGAGTTATAATGAATTTCTATCACATTTAAGTAAATTGACATTTGTATTGCACAAAACCAATTTATTATTTAAAGTTAAAGTGCAAATTAATTGGTAAATAAAATTTCAAAGGGGGTTCGGATATCCGAACAGTCAAATCCAATCCCCTCGTTCGCCATTGCCTTTGTCATACAGAAATAAATCATCAGATCACTCGTACCGAAACGCGGTTTCGAGAGTCCAAGATTATATACTTTTTTAAAAATTGAATTTTCTTACGGTTCGTGCAATGTGCATTCGCATAATGTATATATTAGTATAATCAAACTGCAGTATTTTGTGCATTGTGTACAATATACTAGTATGGAGAAAAAAACCGTACGGCACTCGCGTTTACGTATATCTACGAAAAAATATAACGAAAAATGTCATAAATTATTATATCAGGTGTACGTATAGGTGCGCAAATCGCCATCGACAACATTGTTGTTTTATTATCAGAGGTTTTTGTTTTTTAGCACCGATGATGACAACATCGTTTCCGAACACGTATGTACACGTGCTATTTACGCGGTGCGTTTTTATGGATATGTTGCACAAATAAATTATTTATTATTATTTTAAATTACACATTTTAAAACCAATACATTATACGAAAACAAAAACCAAAAACAAATATTATTTTGAATATTTTGGATAATATATTTATATTTTTACTGGTAATTTTTCGTAGTTATTTTAATACATACAGGTACAAACATTACTACACAAGTCTCTGGCCTCAAGGAAAAAGGGCTTACGTACATTTTTTGGCATTTTCTTCCATAAATTATTTATTTATTCGTTTGAATCCACAGGTAATTTGTTAATAATAAATTATTATATTAATTCCATAATTTCCGTCATTTATTACTATTTTTTTTTTTTTTTTATTATGATTATTAAATGTTTTTAATAAAACTGACCTTCTTGCTGTTGGGATCAACGCTATACTTGGACATTTTTAATGCGAATAATGTTGGCCATCATAGTAATAATGTAAAAGCGTGTTAATTTTTTATTTTGTGTGTGATTAAGTTCAACCTGTATTTGCACAAGAATGGAAGGTGTTCATCGAAAATTTTTTCCCAGTGTTCTCGGTTCAATTGGTATTTTCCGCTGGCCATCCGCCGCGTGAATTTAATACAGTAATCGAATCGATGATTGCAGAACCGCCACAAATTTTAAAAGTCTTCTTTTCGAACTATGAAAGTCAATCAGGAATTATGTATAGTCACTATATTATGATGTTTCAATAAGTATTTATTCTTAAGTTTAATTTATTTTCAAAATTATTTATGCACATATATTACATAGTTTTTAGCAAATTTCAAAAGTTTTAAAAAATTGACTCGTGACGTTCCTGCAATCATCGTTTCCAAATAATAATCGAGACTATTATATACAATGTAATAATATCTGAAGTACCCATTTATTTCAAAATTTCAGTAGACGTGTATACGCCTATACATTATATTTTATTAATCGCATTTGTGCAAGGTTTCTATCGAGGTCACAATCAAATATATTTTGTAGTATCGTACAAAAGTTACGTATATAACGCGTAAATCGCGTATTATAGGTACCTTTATCGCAAAGTAAAACGTAGGCAAACGGTTTATGTGACACTGTATCATGACGAAAAATACATAGTTTTTGAGTAGAGTTATTTGACGGTGCGCGGTCATAATGAGTAAAACATAGCGTAATTTCTAACCTAAATACACTTGCGTTAAATCGGTCTAAAATATAATATTGAGTTGTTCCGGCGTTCTTACCGACAAATGATTCAAATTACTTCTAAATTTACCTACCTGATTTCCATAAAAAAAAAAAAAAAAATGCAACGTTTGTTCCGAATAATTTCGGTGAAATTAACTGAATTTATAAAATGTTTTGTAACTGTAATCTCATAAAAAGAAAAAAGAAAAAAAGAGCGATTACTGATTAAATTTCAACATATTTTTTGTGGAATTTGCTCTACATCAAATGGTATCGATAATTCTCTAATCTTTTAATTTATTCATTTCCGTAGATATTATTAAATTATTTTTTGTTTCATAACAACTTTGAATGCCATAGCTACTTTTATTTTGTGACCTGTTTTTTTTTAAAAGAACAAAATAATAATAGGTTGGTATCTAAGGTATCTAACAAAATTGCAGTGCCTTGGTATTTCAGATAAACATTGTCGTACCTACAGAAACTTTTAGAGAAATTAAAAAAAAAAAAACTTAATAATCGTTAAGTTATTGAACTCTGAAAAATAAGTATCAACATTTAGTGTAGTTTTTTCGAACGAGCATATTGTATATAATAACGTATTACATCAATTATTTACAAATAATTAATACAAAACAATTTTTTCGAATTAATACAATTATTATGAATTGTTTTTCGGAAAAGATTTTCGGAATTGTTGCACATAATATTGTTGAGCAAATTAAATTATACGACGAATTTTTTTTTTAATGAGTTTTAAATTCAAGTATATAATCGAGTTTTAACCTGGGCATGTCCGATGCGTTACCGAAGTCCAGTTATTATAGATTCTGCAGAGCGCAGTCAGGATGTATGGTTTTACTAGAATTGTGTTATGCACTTCTTTTTGTGCGTCCGTTAACATTTTGCCTACCGGAAATGTCGCACCTATCATCAAGCGTAGCGTCATATTTTCCTTAGTAATCGGCAAAAACGTATTGGAAAATAATAACTGTTATTCGAAACAATTGAACACGTTCAGCGGCGGCGCAAATTTTTTTTTTTTCTAACGAGCATCTGCGGTAAAACGGCAAAAGAAAAATATCTCATTACAATTCAAATCCATGAAAATTGGATGCTATAACTAAGGCCACGAATAGCGATTCGTGCTTGTGTTTCGCCTTTTTCGTTGACTCATCTAATGATAAAGTTTCATACATTACTACAACCAGCCGCTCAATTCAAATATAAAGCAGCCATTTCATAGGATATCCGTTCGCGCAGTTACCGAACACGTTTGACCGAACTTTTCTCGAAGCATTTAAGTATTCTACACTGCATCCCATTTTCCCAACGTCACGAACACTCGCCTAAAATCATCGTAGCATAACCATCAGTATCGCCTCTTTTTCTATTTTTCGTCCACGCGCGAATTAACAATCATTAGATTGCATTAGATGATCCGTATTGCGGCCAATCTATGCGGATTTCGTCACTATACACAATATAATAACATATTCTCGATTTCTTATTTTTGTTTTTTTTTTTTTTTTTTAGGTATATACATATTAATAACGCTATTCGAGCTTTTAGCTGTTGTACACGTTTCATTCGACACGGGCGTTGCGGATGTTATATCCCGGAGTTCACGACGCCAATCCCCGAATTCCGATAATATTCGTATGTTGCGTTTAACGGGTAATGCGAATAGTACAATCAAATATTGCGGTCGTTCGTGCGGAACGATTTTTTTCTTCTATAAAACCCGAAAAAAATTCCACTGTTATAATAACACCATCCTGCTGCACCACTGGTCGTGACGTGATGTATAGTGCAGCGTTGTAGTGAATTCGACCGCGGTTAATGGATCGGGTTTTTATTATTTTAATAAGAAAAAAAAAAAAATTGAAAAGCCCGCGATAGGTCGCGGTGGACGGGGCGTCCGACAGCCGCCGACGTACGTCGCATATAGGGGAGAAGTAGGGGTTGAGGAGACGACAATAAGGAAAATTATACGTGAAATACGTTTTATCTGCAATCTACATGGCGACACAGCCCGGACGGTACAGTCGTTGACTCCGCCCTCTAAAAAGACTTCTTCGAGCGGTTCGCTTGGCGGTCACCACCGCCGCCGCCGCCGCAACCGCCGCCGCCGCTGCCGCCGCCGCCGCCGCCGCCGCCGCCGGTCTCTCTTGTATCGCCGCGGCCGCGCATCAGTTGATCCGCAGCGCGCTCGACCATAATACCATTACGTTTACGTCCGCGTGTCTGTTGCCGGTTACGGGTTTTTTTTTTTTTTTTAATTTTTTATTTCCATTCCGTTCTCTCCGCCGAAAATAATCGTATTTTCGCTATACGCGGTCGGAGTTACACTAGGCCCGGTTCACACACAGTCTCGTATCGATTGACGGTATATACTGCAGTGCGGTTGGTTCGTTATACACGCGCGATATTTCGCCGCGACGATACGCGAGACGGCCGGACAGTGCGGAAACGTCGACGTAAGTATACATCTTAATAATATTTCGTAAAAAAAAACCCCCAGAAACGCGTAACGTAATACCATTTAGCGTTCGAAACCCGTATTTTTACACGCGACAATAACAATGACCGATACGAACCGCGTCCTCGTCTCGGGTTTCCACTAACCGCTTGTATTTTATTCGGTTCGGATCGGACGCGCGGTCGCGTGGACGTTAACGCCGCGCGAGTAACGAACACGACGATTACTTGAAGATAAAAACAACCTTCTTTATCTTTATACGGTGCCGGTCTAATAAATATCGACTAAATGTATACAAATCCGATAGTATACTTATCAAGCGTATTCAAGTTCATGTCCGAGGATAAGATTATTTGTTAAGGGCGGTTTTTTTTTTCAAACGCCGTTCGTCTTGTATGTCCTTTATCGACAAAACAATTATATGTATTTTTTTAAAACCTTTTTTCGTTGAAAAAAAACAATTCGGTGTCTTATATGGTACGTAACAGACGCATGCAATCTACTCAATTGAAAATTATAATATAATATCGATCATAATTTGTACTCGCGTATGTATTTTACTATTCTTTATCTCAGCTCGATTAACGCGTGCGAGATTTTTATCATCAGTTATCAATTGAAATGCGATTTAAATTTATTCGAATAATATATCAATTCGTTTCTTAGGAATATGTCTTCTGCTCATTATTATTTGATTAACTTTTAGATAAGGGCTACGTATTCGTAAATTATAGGTGCACCTGAGTGAATAATAACAATTTCTAACCTTTGCAAATGTATTGCCGTTGCATTTCGCTGACTCTTTCAATATTATTAAATGTTTAACATTTTTCGTTTGATTGAATTAGCCATTTGTTTTCAGTTAAGATACGTATGCGTTTTATCGTTGTCTTACGTTTCAGGAAAGGGAGACTGAAACAAAAATTTTACCGGAAATCTTGCTTTGATGTATCAAGTGTAGCATATTTTCTGAAAGGTAGTTTTATGTAGTTGGTACTTTAAAAAGGACATTTTTCGATTTTTCAAGCAGTTTTCATAATAGTTGGGATAAACGGGAAATTTTACGAAAATAATGTTGTTATTATTTTCAATTTTGTTTTTTTTTTTGTAATTCAGTTAAAAAAGTTTGTAAAGACTTGAAATTTAGACAAAAACCTTATATATACCTTTTATAGACGCGGTGAAATGTTCTCAAACATTTGAGCCATTTTTGGACTATATCATCGTTCGTTAATTTTGCGAGTTTTTTACGTAATATTTATTCGTTAGGTGGATAGAATTAACTGACCAAACACAAATGTTTAAAAATTTAACAGGAGGTTCATTATAAATTGTATTTAGTGGTCAACATACACAGCTTTTCGCCTACAACAGTGGCCCATCCATCGTGCGAAGTATAGGCCAGTCTTTTTTTTTGTCTGTTATTGTGTCTTATGTTATTATGTACTTATTTTTGTTAACGTTGAGTCTAAATGGTATCAGTGTACGCATATTCAACCAAATGTTACATTAGAAATTAAAATATCTCAAGTCATTATGATTTACCTATTTTTTGTTTGACAAAAATGACATAAATCATACATTTGTATATCACTTTGGCCATTCGGAACGCCTGTACGTTTAGGTCAGACCATCGAGTAATTTAGCCATTCAGCTACTATGCCGTCACGCCATTTAGTAACATTTAAAATATGATTCGCCCGTGTTGAAAACCGTGTAACGTTAACTCTTCTTCTTCCCCGGGCACAGAAATAATAGGTACTTACGCACGTTCCAGTATACTGCGAAAATATCAGGTTATAACAAATAGAACTAAAATATATCTATAAGATTTATCTTTTAGTTCGCGTTATTAATATAATCAGTACGCGCTAACCCGTTAAATCAAAAAAAAAAAACAAAAAAAAAAAATACGGACAAAATACAAATACTCGTTATTATATGACGTAATACCTACTAGATTTTATCCATTATAATAAGTAACAAAATATTTTTATAACGTTATTGCAATAATAAAAAAAAAAAAAAAAAAAAAAAAAAAAAAATAAGTAGTTATCGAGTTATAATAATGTTCGTTGGACGTTCTTAAGTGTCCGAGAGTAGGTACATGACGCGTATACCAGAAGAGATTTCGACAATTCCCATTATTGTAAAACATAATAAATATGACGTAGGTCCTACATACTACGGCGGCGGCGGCGGCGGCGGTCAGAAATCCATATTAGATTTTCTATTATTATTATTAATCAGTAAAAGTTGATTTAATTTTAAATCTGACGAATATAATATATTGTAGATACCGAGAATTATGTTGTTTTTTTTTTTTTGAACGCGTGTAGCCCGATAAGATTTAAGATTTCTCTATACTTACTTATTATTATTGTTGTTTAGTTTTACGTGACATACGCGGGAGATTATGATATATTGTTGCGGCGCGCGCGTCAATGATATTACACACGCATAGGCATATTAATATTGTTAAAATCCAAATTACGATAGAAATTCCGTACGTCGTGTGCGTGTATAGAACAAGTCGCACTTAAACGCCCGTTAAAACGGTTTAAAATTGTTAATATTTTCGAGATACGCGACTGTTGTACGAATTTTATTTCGATTGCGAAATCACGTCACAGGTAACACTGCAGACCAGTCAGTGGCACACGCAGTGTCAATCCTCCCCCCTCCCCTGCCTCTCCGAAATATCTTCTCTCACTACTTTTCTTCGAAATCGAGTTTTACATTCAACAACACAGTATCTTATACAATAACAGAATAAATTTTAATTTAATTTCGTCAAAAACAATTTATTCGGTAATAATAGTGATAGTACTGCACTTTACTTTGTGTTAATCACTCTCTAAGAAACAACTCCCTCACTCCGAAAAACTACTGCTGCAGACTGCAGGCAGTGCGTATACCTCGATAGAAAATAAATGATTATATCAGTGTGCGTCGATAAATAGTGGACGTTATTTACAGAATAATTCACTGAAACGAAATTATAGGTAGGACTTTAAGTACTGCGAGGTAGAGACTTATGAAAACAGGCTGCAGAGAGGAAGTGCACAAAGCGTGGTGAAAAAGTTCCTTGGTCAGTATAGGTCTAGAGTTGGAGGAATACTAGATAATATGGTAAGTAAAGTTTTACATGAACAACAGACGTAAGGAATACTTGGAAGTCCTGTACGAGGGTAAAACACTTTTGGTCAGTACCGAAATCGAAGAGGAGAAAAATGCAAAGGATGAACGAGAAAATGATTCGTTTATGAGACAGGAGTTTGATAAAGCCCTGGGAAATCTGAAGAATAAGGAAGTGACGAGAGCTGATGGAATATAAGCGGAGCTTTTCGAAGGAGTAGGGAGAAAAAGTTAAAAACGAATTATTTTAAATTATCAGAGATATTTACGACACAGGTGAACAGGTGAGTTATCTGAGGAATACATATAAAGCTTAGTTACACACACCCTACAAAATCAGTGAAAGAACAAAACAGATCGAAAGCATTTGAAATGTTCAAGGGTTATAGGAGGGTTTTAAAAATAAGTTGGACGGGCGGAATAACTGATAAGGAGATTATTATAAGAACGTCGGTAGGAAAGCTATTATGGAAAAATATACTAAAAAAAACGGAATGAATGGATAGGAGTTTAAGACATATTAATTCGGCATGAATGATATTACCAAAACTAATTACAGAAGGAGGTGTAGAAGGAAAGAATTATAAAGAAAGGCTAAGACTAAAGTACACCCAACAGCTAATAAGAGACCAAGGATGCCATAAATATGTGCGAATGAAAAGGAAATTGGATAATAGAGATAGTAGAGTGGAAATTGGCTACAAACCAATCTTCGGATCGAAACCATAAAGAAATATGAATGACATTATTGAACATCGTCTTAATGAAGCTAAAAGCCTACAGTTTACCGAACGACTCGTAATATTTGTCCGACATATGTAAAAATTATCATTTTTTTCTTAATTTGTTTCACTTATCTATTCGAGACGTCGATATTAATTATATTTATTTACACCCGGAGCAATAATTAGGTTTTATCTTTATCGAGATAAATTTGAACAACGCGTATCTCCACGCAGATAAGGTTTTTTTCGTTCGCGCGCGCAGTAGGACACCGGACGGAACACGACGAAGACCAATCTCGATCAAGTCAACGCGCTCGACCGCATATCCACTAATATTGTTATCATCTGGAAATCGATAAACGAACGACAGAAAATGAGAAATGATAGGTGCACCCGCGCGATCTCGTTTATTATGTTAACCGAAGAAAACGCGTGCGGGTCGGATTAGGCGACAGTGGCCGATCCAGACCTTAATTTCGGGACGAGGGGACAGGCGCGAAACAATAATGGAACTCGGTATTGATACGAGAAAAAGAGCGCACTGTACTACGGTGTTTTGGAAGGGGGGGGGTAAATGATGCTATTGCATTGCCCCGGATCCACCACAGTTAATATCGTTCGACGGGTTTTTTATTCCGGCCGCATCTGATATAATATATGGTATCGTATTTATCGTTTCAATTATCTAATTGACTCGTAAATATCCGACGGCGACGTATCTTTACCTCGACGTTCGTTTCGGTAATCTATTTATCTATATAAACATAGTGTGTGTGTGTGTGTGTGTGTGTGTGTGCAAACGACGTGCGGTTTATGCTGTGACACCCAGCGATAATCATCTATACGTTTTATCCGACGATGAGACAGAGTGCACGGGTCGGGTGTACGACGATATCGTATATTACGAACGCCGTAAAAAGAGAAGGGGGGGGGAAAGGTTATCTTACAAAAAAAACCGAAAACACGGAAGTCCTTTATGCCCGCGCACATATATAGATACACATCGTATAAATAATATTACTATAACGAAAACGGCGGCGGCGGCGGCGGCGGCGGCGGTATTATGGGCGGTCCCCGACCGCCGTATACTCTAATAATGTTATATTTTTTTTTTTTTTTTATATATATATAAAACTCGAGGTGGTATATTCCGAGACCCTTATTTTATTTATTTTTTTTTTTTTTTGTTTTTTCGTTCCCCCCGGCGACGGCGGTGTATTTTATTCGCGGGTCGGCCGACACCCGATAACAATAAAATATTATAATAACGTAATAAACATCCGTGACCGAAAGGGGCGCGAGCGCTCGCCGCAGTACAGGGTAATTGAACGGCGACCGACACGCAACGGGTGACGAGACGATATTATTAGTACTCGACCCCTGTTATTGGCCGGGAAAACCGACCGTTTCCACGGCGACTGTTTTCACACCCCCTCGAGCGCGTCGCTTTCGGAACACCCTTTTCGTCTCGGCGGTGGCCCGCGACCCGGTCAGCCCGAAAACCGCCCGTACGGTTTAGGAAGTCGTAGCGTCTTTTTTTTTCGGCGTCAGCGTTCGACGAAAATTTCCGGTATCTGCGATTGTTTTCAATCGAATTACATTAACGATTAAAAAAAAAAAAAAAAAAAAAGACTGATATACTTCTTCGCACGTGGGTGCGGCCACTGTTGTAAGTGGGAAGTTGGGAAGGTAGAATGCAGAAGGGAGTTTAATGTATATCCGTAAACAACGATAAACCATTGCTAACGAAAAAACGAATCAGTCGATAATGATGCTTAGGTTTAGAGTAAAATAAATGTAATATTATAAAGATTAATAGTTAAAAGAACGTATTGAAATCAAAATTTATTTTATTTTTAACATACATTTATCGGTCGGTCTATAGTATTGTTTTTTCAACAATGTGCATTTCCATGACAACAATGATTGTTTAAGAAGGTTAAAATAATAAAAACTTAAGAATAAAAATAATAACGTTTGTCAATGACAACTTTATTTTTAATCTTTCAATCTTTATTAATCCAAAAAACCAGGTTTTCCTTGTTATCTAGAATATTAATGATAATCTCAAAAATGACTGGTAGACAGTGTTGACATAAAAAAAAAAAAAAAAAAAAAACACCATTGAAA
>CABPRJ010001915.1:603431-782772 GCA_902439185.1 Cinara cedri
AATTTCCGGTATCTGCGATTGTTTTCAATCGAATTACATTAACGATTAAAAAAAAAAAAAAAAAATAAACACCATTGTAAAACCAATACATTCCTCGTTCCGCTCAGAATCTAAAATACAAAAACAAAATCGTTATTGCCGCGAACATTTTCGTTTTTCTTACGGTATTTCTCGGTTTTTTTCGACCGTTATGAAAACCGCGATCGATATCAAAAAAAATAACTTTATCCGTGCATCTGCAGTATACAGATCCGAAACGCCAAAATAAAAACCTCTCTTGTCGTTTATTGAATGGCGCGTTAATTTCCGGTAGAAAAGTTGTTCTCGGACACGAAAAATCGTAGTAAGACGAATACATATTGCTCGCTGCAGTGCTGAGTATTTAAAATAATAAAAATATAAATGACGTGTTGTACGGTCCATTGTAATGTTATAATATTATAGTTATTTTTCCGTATTTTATCTATAATATTGCGAATAATGATTATTACATTTTTTTTTTTTAACCGCATTTTTCAGTGTGTTTAGATGAAATAATTGCAATTAATTAATATGAGTCTTATTATCGTAAATTATGTATTGGTGCAGGTACCCGGTTATTGTAAACATTGTTGTACAATATGCGTTCCTTCATTCCTCGCGATGTATTTCATGGAAACATTTGTGTATGGCAGGAGCGTAGCGATGAATGCACATTAGTTTTACAATGACGTTTGTTTGATTATTATTATTTTTTTAACCTGTGAACCACTTTTCTACCAGAAATCTCGCTCCGATTTTCAAGTGTAGACGGTGTGGTGTAGTAATAAACACGAAGTAGATGCTGTTGGGTGGCACTAGTTGTGGGTGGGAGTGATGATAATTTGACAGGTTTATTATTTCTGGTCAATTTGGAAAAAATTAAATACCTATAACTATCAATGGAGACCTTTTTTTCTCGGGGCACCGTACATGGCTAAAATAAATTGCAATCCATGTTTGAAAATACCCACAATGGGACAGGTTTTTGTTTTGAATATTGCTGCCGTTTTGTTAAAACCTAAACGTTTTTCAAATAGTTTTAAAACTACTTTTACGTTTACTTTTCCTTTATTGAAAAAAGTAGACGTATCACATCCAGTGACAGCGTGCAAAAATAAAATGATATCTCTACCATAATTGTTGTGGTCCATGCAAATCAGATGAATATAACTTTTCCTTTTCCTGGTTTTCAAAACTAAATTTGGTCGCGCGACGTAGTGCGTTATATAAGTAGAATTAAGAGATCTACGTCTTTTCCAACAATAATAGTTTTTTTAGTTCGAGTCCCTTCGATCGCTATTTCTACGATCAGTACGTCAGCAGCATCCTGAGCTTGTTTGGAATTAATTTTGACATTATATAATTCTTGCATTAGTGTACGAATTAATCTATTTTTATTCATTCGATTCGAAAGAAATTTTTCTTGGTTTGTAGGTACTGTCATAGTAGAATCGTTAAAAACAACTTCCAAAAACCCCATAACTGACTCACACCGTCAACGCTGTTCCATTGCCTTTATGTTTTTACTATTATTGTCATATCCATTAAATACAACGACTTCATTGGACTAGAAACGATTTCTCAAATATTGAAAATATTTATTTAATATACAATTAAAAGTCTCACCTTGATGCCATATAACACGATGCAAAAGAAATCCATCGTCAATGATATAAGTCGCGTTCGAAGTAACGTAACCTGTTGTTCAACAATAGTTGGTTTAAAACAGTTGAATAATGCGGATTTATTAGTTTTTCGCATACTTACTTGGTCAAATAGAGCCAAGGGGATATGGAGATAATTCAAATTGTAAATATTCATGTATATTTTCTTGATATTTTTTATTTAAACTAATTTTTTGAAACAGTAGAAGAAGATCTATAGGAATTGAATAATCATACACTTCAACAGAGCTTTTAATACTCTGTTGAATCATTATATACATATATACGCACATACATACATACATACATACATACATGCATGCATGCAACATGCTATACCACAAACATCCAGGCAGCCGGTATCTAGATGACAATATTCTAAATGCTGCATTACGCATAAACGAATGCATTCTTATTATCGTTATGTACTCGTAATTTTCTGAATGATAAATACTGCAAGTGAAATTATATATATATATATATATATATGTATACATAAAAAAACTTATATTGTAGATCATTTTTTCCTCTACAATTTTTATTTGAAACTTTTTTTTTGTAAAACCAGTTTAAAGCGAGATATTAACGCAAAGGATATTTGTTTTCTGTGAAAAAAAAATTCAAATTGCATTAAAAGTATGTACATTGTAGGCCTTATAGCTCAAAAACAATAATTCTTACGTGAACATATCACAATATATTTTTTGTATATAATTACCTTTTCTATTGGTTTGTTTGAAATTTTTTATCGTACGACCATTAACAAACGAGATATTTATAAAAGTCTGTTTTCGTGACCACTGACCTCGAATAACCTTTAACGCGCATTTGATTTCGAAGTTGACTTTTTACACATTGTTTATGACGGTGTTATAAAGGTATACGCCAAAATTCAGCTTGACGGGATTTTTTCCGTATAGAAAATCCAATTTGACTAGTCTAAAGAATCCAATCGATTAATTAGTTGTCCGTGTTTTGTGTGTATTTTACGCACCGTACCGACCGTACATTTTCAATAACCGAGACGAGTTTGTCGGTTTTTATCATACGGTCACGCGGATTGAACATTACCCGTAGTGTTTGTACACCGTTAAAAATTAACGTTTCTCGAAACGACACACAGCAGAATCTCGCGTAATAGATCCCGCGAGATAATACAAGATAATAAAAATGCGTATTTTAATATGTTATCATAATTGTGCGGATGTATACAATTGGCTCAAGTGGAACACGACTGTTTTACAAGAGCGACTATAAAACCTCGTGGCTAACTTTTCGTTTGTTTGTTTTTTTTTTCGTAATTTTAAAATTCGCGGCTTTCGCGTTCATTTTGCGTAGTCGTCTATTTACACGCAGTTTGTGTATTAATTCGATTAATCATATTAATTACTATCGGTTTTTAACGGTTACAAACTCGACACATCCCCTATCTTTAAACACAATCCAGGCGTTTATCGTAAAGAAAGATTAGTAGAAAAAAACTAGAATTTTCAACAATTACACAGGGCTCACGGATATCGGTCGCTCGGCGACCGATAATATTATTATGTAATACGCATGTTACACAATTATTATTATTATAGTTGAAATCAGAAAGAAAAAAAAACACGCTGCCGTCGCGTACATATTATACGGTTGTACCCGGCCCGGATAAACAGAAACGACAGATTAAAAAACCATTATCGTAAATAACCGGAGTTCCGCGCTATCTGGAATATTCGAAAAATTAGTAAATTCGTGTACTCCTCGGACGATATCGCATTATAGGCTAAACACGCCACAATAATGTCATACCCCGGTATCTTCGATTTTTCCGTTTTATCTGCGGTTCAACGGCATATACAATATACATTTCGATAGTCTAATAATAAATTACAATATTTCTAAACCGCTGTGCGACTATATGACTCGATGGCCGTATACCTGCGCGCTCCGAGTGTAATTTGTTTTCCCGCCATTATAATTAATAATAGGTACTATCGAACTTACACACAAAGGCCGTCAGCCCGTATAATCGTAATGTAAACAATAGTCATTTTCGGTACGTGTTATCCGATTAAATCGTTTGTTGTTATCGACATTTTATCCCGAATGAATAAACCACGCGGTTTTAAAGAAACGGTAACATTATTGAGCGTTTGGACATTTTCTAAATTATTCGAATAAAAGTCGTTCAACGCGGTATCATTTTAAAGTTTACATAACTCAAATTACAAAAAAAAACGGCATTGAAATTTAAATTTGCCGTGTAAATTAATATTCAAATTAGAATACTGTAGTAGGTAGTTTATAATTTTAAACATTATTATTTTTGTAGTTGCGATATAGTTAGTACTGCACCGTCTATTGAAATATTTGAACTTCGGGAGTAAGAATCTATTTTTACTGTTATTCGTCATTGTATTATTTTAAATATTTATAAATTATCGACGGTGTTAAATCTATTGGTTTTAGAAAACTATGTACACCATAGACAAGTTGAGCGTTTTGTATTTTTTTAGTCGGTGAGTGTTAGTTGAAAAAAAAAATGGCCGGAATTACGTGACGGGTGTGCCGCTGTTTATGCAGAAGGGGAGTTTGACGGAAGGGCATATGGAATAATTTAATTGATATCCGCGCGCAACGATGATAGACCATTTCTAACGGAAAACGATTCTGAGCGGAGCATTGTTGGTGGAATTATTTTTTCGTTGACCTAAAAATCAACAAAAATTATACAACACAGAAAGTACGAAAAATAATACGATTTTTTTTTATACATTTATACATGTGATTATTACACCGGGAACTCGAGCAACGTGATAAAGTGTGTTATTTGACATTTTATTATGGCTGTACAATCGAGTCTAATACCTAATAATTGTCTTAATAATATCGTTGGTTCGCCTAGTTTTTTAGAATAAGTACCTATCCCGAAATATTTAAATATCGTTAAAACCGTATTAGGACAAGTATGGGTTTTCGGGTTGTTGATGACGGACTGTTAATAACAGAAAAAAAAAATAAAAAAAAATATACCTCCTAACATTTAAACCGCGACGATTAAAATAACACAGTGTGCGTTAATATACTGATGGGACCGGTTTGCGTGGTCACTTGTACAAGAATAAAAAAAAATCCCAAATCTCAAGTCACCATACGCATTAAACACAATATTAACGTAAATGTATTATATTTACACTCCGTCACATATTCACGCGTGTGTGTGCGTGGATTATGATTATTTGTTTGATCAAATACGCACAAGCTCGTATGTCACATATTATATTATTATACATATTCGTAATCGCGAGTTCTCCGTAAACAAAACACGATCTTATCGATTTTTTACGCGTTGTATAGCTAAAAAAATTCACGTCTGACGAGATTTTAGGGGGGGGGGGAGATGCTAGAAAATAATACGCCGATACCGACAGTGGCGTAAGGGCTTAACTATTCTGAATGATGCATTCAGGTACGCATTTATTTGTTTCAATATTCTAGTGTTTTAGCTCGGATCGATTTATTTTAATAATCTACTCATCCCAAAAAAAACTAAGCGGGCTCTGGAAGCTGAAAAAAAATTGTTTTTTTTTTTTAAATTAACATAATATATCGTATCATTGATTTGTCGTCCACTTTGAAGAATCGTCAGTTTTTTTCTTCTCTACCTATCTATTTAATAGATGCGTTGTAATATTCTTTATGAGAGGACGTCACAGTAGAATATGCCGTCTTTGTCTTTTTATCGACCGATATAGCAAAAACATGTTCGCGTAAAACAAACTAAAAAAAAAAAGAGAGAACCTCAAAATTGGTTTTAGATATAAAACATCCAATTATACGGTTTGGTAGATGGTTGCATTTAAAAAACCACTTATCGCCGTGTTTTGAAATAATAATTATTTAAAAGCTGATATTTCTTAAAAAGAAATAAAACAAAACAAAACCATGTAAGATACGATATTTCGTATCTCCGATAATGATTTGAACAGTTAAATATAATTGTAAAACGTCGACGTGGTTACTGTCTTCCTTATGTATTGTCATTTACACATTTTATAATAGGCTTTTTATGTTTTATCTTTAAAAACGATTTGAAGGCATTTTGGTTTGTTTTACGTGAACACATTAGGCAGACATAGACTGATGTAAATGTTACTGCTACGGCTAATTGACTTTTTGATCAATTTTGTGGCGTAATATTCACGTATTCTTCTTATTTCTTACTAAATGCTTATTTTTATTCGTGATATTATACTATTGTACACGCCTTCTTGAGATTTGATCATTTTAAAAGGGCGCCTGATACGCGTCAAATCCATTATTTAATCAGCATAGCAATATTGTTATCGCGAACTCCCTGTATATATTTCTCGGTGGCCTCGATGAGTTATTTTAGGTCATTAATGTGTCGTTTAATGTAATATACCTAATCATATTATTTCGACAAATCCCGTAGATATAGCGAACAGTCTACATAATCTGAGTACACGATCATTTATACCTGGATCACGTTACAACTGTTACCACGACTGATAATATACAGCTCGTGATAACGCGGCGTGATAAACACAATGCTTTGTTATAGTATACCATACATATTATTATGGCGAGGATAATTATTATCTCGTATTTTTTTTCCCCTGTGCTTTGAACATAATAGTACGTTATAATTTCATTGTAAATACGGCGATGATTTTTAGCGTTTTTAATCTGTAGGCGGGTAAAAATTGTTAAAACGTACTCGTTATCCGATGGAACTGAAATCGGAGAGAAATAAATTTCATTCTACTAACAAATATTTTAATATTATGCGTTCGCAAACAATTTCCATAATTAATAAAAAAAAACCACTTGAAACATGTTTTAATTCGATATTTTTAAGTACAATATTATATATACCTAGAAAAAATAAATAAATAAAAAAACCTGAAGTAACGAAGTATTTTTTATCGTTGTATTTTAGCGTTGAATTATTACTATTTATTCAACTCGGAATTAGTTATACTAAATTAAATCTATAATAATAAAATACCTCTATACAATAAAAATTTAAATGCATTTAGACTTTTTGCCATACGCTCGAGTTTCGATAATATTATATTATATGATTCTACCGTGGATGACGAGTGTGTTACCGACTTTTTTAAAACGTATTTTTACAATTATTATTATTATACATTTTTAGGTCTCGGAATTGGACGCATTTGCATATTTTTATTTATAACATTAAAAAATATGAGTAGCTTTAAGAAAGGCACACATTTTTTTAAATTTTAGTCTAATATGTTGGTGGGCACAATTCGATTTTGCATATTTGGAACATTTTTGATTATAATGCATATTTTAGTATTTTTCAATAATACAATGCATATCGGTGGTGTTATGTTAAAAGGGCGTATACTACTAAAAATCGAAAAATACGTTGTCGGTATCAAAAAAATAAGAAAAATTAGGAGCATAGACTGGTAAAAAAGCGTATTTAAATACAGAAAATTAAGTTGGTAATGTCAACTAAAGGATATCTTGGTGTCCTTGTAAAATATAATAAAATCATCACTGATTTGTTAAAAGGGCGTATACAACATTAAATGCATGTATACTTTGTGTACGAGTACTTTTATTGTTTTCCACGATAAACATCATTAAAAACTGTTTTACTGTTTTTCTTTGCTTCCTAAAAAAAGTGAAATTTGATAAACGCTCTTTTAACAACCGTCGATATATTGAGGAAAACAAAATAATATTAAATTAATAATACTGCTATCTAGCTAAAGATACATTCACATTTCGATTATTTCTAAATTTGTATTTATACATAATTATATTGACTCGTTCAACTATCGGCCATTAATTAAAAATTGTTTAACGATAGAGCTCGCTGTATATAACAAGATAAAGTTTGCTGTAGGTACCACAAAGATAATTCCTAGTAATGCAAAACTAGTAATGGTTTATTTTTTGTACAACTAGTGTACTTTTCCGAGAATGTGTTCCTGTTTCAAATTAAAATGCCAAAAATAAAATCGACTCTTTGTAAATATGTTTAAACATTTAAAAAAAAATATTTCAGCATAACTTTTTAATATATTTTAGAGTGTAGCAAAGAATGACGTATTGATTTTACATAGATGTTTATTTTTTTATACGTAAAATTCTGCCAGTAATCTTACAGGTAAGGTAATTTTCGTGGGGTGGTACATAAAAGAATTCATTGTTTCATTTTCCCAGGAGTTTTCCCTATATACGGGAAAAAAAATGGTAAAAACCGGGAAAAAAACGGGAAAATAGGTACAATATTAAACAAATATTATTAAAGAAAATATATAATGCTTATGTAATAGTATTTTACCATAATATGACATATTATATAATGTTGACAAAGCAACACTTTTAACCGAACTTCGCTCTGAATCGTTTTTCATTTATAATGGTTAATCGTTGCATAAGGATTAATTAAATTTCCTCTCTACCTTCCGCACTTCCCATCTATTAATAACCTACAACCTACAACCTATTTATAACAGTGGCCCACCCACGTGCAAAGTATGTCCGTCTTTTTATCATCGATTTTATAAATTTAACTAACATGACTATGTTTGTTGGTATATTTTACTTATTTTTAGTGCATATTGTTTGAATGAAAATAAACGCATAAATGCATACCTATTTCGTACGGTTTTCGGTGCATATCATTTCCGGGTCCCAATTATTGTACAAATTTTATTTTAATGAATAGGTAATACAATATAATATTATTATACAATACGAAGAAGAAGAGGTCATAGCAGTAGGGGGGGGGTGGGAGGGAGGAGCGGCGCACCCGGTTTGAAGGAATAGTTTCAAATTCATTTTCGTATACTATGTGCCGATAATAGCTCGTTATATTTTAATATAATTACAACATCTATAAAAAGTTATAGGGTAATATAAAAATTATTTAATTTGGATTTTTTTTTTATACATATATATATAATGTACTTGCAAGCGTGAACAAATATACACACACACATATATATGTTCTTCAAAATGATTATTTATCGATATTTCGAATGTGAAATAATATATATAAATTAATAATTACGGCGTGTGTGTATAGCGAAATATGGTAATTATACCATTATAATATAGGTAGGTATACCTAATGTGTATACGTTATTTTATATTTTTTATGGTTATTTTTATAACCGTGTTTACACTTTTAAACTGAATATAATACACTGCGACGGTCGTTGTAGTTTTTTTTTTTTTATATTTCTCTCGTGCCATTAAATCGTATTTCTTTGTTACTATCGAGCGACAGAAAAATATATTATATACACACACACATATCCTTTATGTTAATTTGCTTACATTTTACGCGTACCTGCCTAACCTATACTTATCTATCGCGCCGTATCAATATCAATAAACGTATTTTATAATGATGCGCGAGTTTGAAAATCTGAAAAAAAAACAAAAAAAAAAAATCACGTTTTTGTCCAGTTAAAAATATGTTCGCATTTCGCGACGATATTAATATATCCCTACGGATTCCAGTCCGTATGAATCTGTAACTACAAAATACAAAATTACAATACGGCTCGTTTTTTTAAAGAATTTTCGTCGTGAATTTGAATTTATTCAAACCTTTACCTGTACAAATCTATTAAGACGTTAAAATTTGTTTTACCGCCAATCAAAACTCCAAACTCATATTAAACTCTGTGCCTACTGAATTGTTGAACATTTTTACGGGGGGGGGGAGAGCTCATATTACTGATGGGTCCGATAGGTGTGCCACAGTCGTAGCTGTGAAGCCGGGAAAGGTAAGATACATATAATTATTTCGTTTCTATCTTTACGCAACGAATCAACACGATTCTGGACGAAGTTAAACGCGTATTGAAATACATTGATAATACTGCGATTTTCGTCAAACTTGAAGTTAATGTATTAGGCTTGTAAAATTATTTTAAAGGTGATTGACGTCCATTGTCTTCCCGGCCACGGGCGCTGGACAGCGATTAAAGTGATGGGGGGGGGAGGCGGATGGGGATGGAGTTTACCTTCTTATTAACGGTAAGATTACGCGTCTTGTTTGATTTGAGCCTCTAAGGTCCGGGGAGGGGGGGGGGGGGGTAGCTTGACGAGAAATTTACATCGGACCGGTGTGGATGAACGGGAAACATGATATTCAATGTATGCGTAAATTAGTCGGACCCGGGTATGACGGCCCGATTAACTGACCGGACTCGGGGCGTCCCTTGCCCGTACCACCGCGGGCGCGTATACACAATTGCCGTGTTGTGACGGATACGCTGTAACGTTATCCGCGCGCAAACATCCAAGTCTAAACGCATAGTATAACCGACCTAAATGGACTTAGCTGTGTTAAATTTATCGCGCTCGGTCCTCCGGCCGTGCGTGTTACAAAATATCGGCGCGGTACGCGTACGCCCGAGACACACGCTGCGCGTTCGCCCTTTTAAACGGCCGACGGGTTTCGGTATTTATTAGGTCGGCGCTAAACCCGCACGAGACAGCGCCGTAATATTATTATTTTTTTTTTTTTTTACGCCGACAGAACTTATATATACAGCGGCCACACATATTATAGTAGGGTATACCTTACAATATACGCCTGTACATTACAGTATACGCTTTAAAATGTTATTAGGATAATACCATCGGTTCTTCCTACGCGTTTTTGTCCGCCATCTACGTATATACGTTTATGCGTGTACCGGAGAAGGAGGGGGTAGCGTTTGTTTTGGTTTTTGTTATTTTTTTTATAGAATAATAATTGTATCGGTTTTTTACGCCGTGCTTGTATGTAAATAAAATGTTTTCGGATATTGTATTAAGTGAAAGCGTATTTCATACTTGTATGTGTATGTATGTACGTACGTACGTATGCCTCTGGTGTGTGTGTGTGTGTGTGTTTGCGTGATATAATAAATAAGTGTGGCGTTTATAAGCGGTTTTATGTGTAACGTTTCAATATAGAACGAAAAAAAAAATAGCGATTACAATGATATAATATAAGTCGAAAAGAACAATTGAACATTTCGCGAATGAAAAAAATAACTGCCGTAGTATTTAAAAAACAATTTTAGTCGTGCACGTCTTGAGATCCGTACGTTATATAATATTTCAAATCTGTGTACGTGTTATGTCTGCGATATAATATTATTACACTTATGTATACATTTATTATAGAAGAAAAAATACCGCCGATTAGATAGATTTCTAAATTTTTATACTCGCATGTTCGGATGTTCATATTGCGGTCATAATATACGTAGTCTGGAGAGTCTAAATATTATTGCCCCGGGCCTTTTTATCCGAAATTGTTATTTTTGTCAAATTCAGATTTATTATTTTTCGTTGAATGTATATTTTATTGGCAGCAGTTATCGTATTATTATATCGGTGTGTAATATAAAATTAAATATTACACCGATATGAGGTACTGGAGGAGTTTCAAATAATAAAACAAAAGAGCCAAGAAGGTGAATTAGTGAAAACTGTCATACATGTTTTAAAAAAAGTGCCATAAGTAGAAAAAAACTTCCCATCTTTTAGGGTGTGACATGAAAAAATCGAAGCATATTTACCAAACAAAAAAGTGAAAAACACAATAAAACTAGCCTCGCCGTTAGACTAGGAATTAAAAAAAAAAGATACGAATAACTGCGACCTGGGGCTATAGCCCCTCCTTAATCCAGCCACGATAATTTTGTATATTTGTATGGGTAGGAGGCGTTAGTAATTAAAATTACTTTTTTTGAATAGTAATCATTATTTTTGTCACCAGATATGGATACATCATTTTTTTCTTAGTCATTTTGATTCATTGACCGTAATGGACCTTACCGCACAATTTACCGTGTTGCAGCTTTTTGAAATTTGAAAATAACATACTTGCATTGAGTGATTTTTTTTTATGAATTTGGAAATATGTATTATGAAACAAAATTGTAATTACTTTGTAACATATAATATAATTTTTAATTTTTTCACCTTATAAAATGTTCGAAATTCCTTTTTATAATTTACTAGGTACTCACGTTTCCAGTCGAAAAAATCCAATTATTTTCAAATTTCAAACCGCTGTGAATCGATCAATTTTACGATATGGTCAATAAATCAAAATGACTTTAAGAAACTGATGTATCCATATCTGATGACAATAAATAAGCGAGGGGGTAAAAATATGAAAAATACCCCAAAGTGTATACTTCGGTACTTCCCATCACCCCCCGAAAACCCCATTTCAATCTAACATGGTTGGGCTGAGATATGTAGTGGTACATATAAGGCGTGACACACCGTATGCACATAAAAATAATAGCTTTTTGTTTTTTTTTTAGCACTTCGACAATATAGTTATACGATAAAAATAGACCTATACAATATCGATTTAAATATATAACTATGTTTCCATTTTATAATTCGTCATCTGATGTTATCCAAATATAATAATTATACTATAGTATATTATAATAAGATACATACAGATTATTCAAATTACACCGTGATGAATTGTTATTATAGATAGTGCATTATTATTATAGAGTTTATTACACGATTAATAATTTATAATTATACATATTTATTTTTTTTATACTGTTTGGTTATTAATTTCTTAGAAAAACAGCTCTGTATTATCTCCTCTATTATCTCAATCTTTTGAGTTACACATTTTTTAGATACCGTCCGGCAATCCTAATAATAAACGCGATGATCAATTTCGAATAGTCCCATAAGTGACATTGTACGCATATAGATTACGCGTCGCTCAACAATTATAAATTATAATACGGGAAAAGAATGTGCTCGCCAGAAGGTGCTCTTTAATTTGTATTTAAATAAACGTGTAGTGCGCAGATTATCGACGGAGTACGTGACAACATTATAAATTATAATATTCTCGATAAGATATTATGTTATAATATATTAAAAAGTTTTAACGTTCGTTTTAATTAATTGATTTCAAATACGCATAATTCGTGTAGTACAATAATATACAATGCAAAACCGGGCGATTTCGGCAATACAAATAAGTTTAACTTAGGTTATAAGTTATAAATCGAAAAAAAAGTTTATGAATAAATAACACGTTAAAAGCAAATTGTTTTATATCAATTAACCCGAAAGTTAATTTGCAAATGTAAATAGCGTATTTAATTAAGGCAAGTTAATTTTAAAACGAGAAATTTGTATTGTATCGTGATAATGATTATTGCAGGTTATAGCTAAATTTCCGGATTTTTTTTGGAAAATAACGACGAACAATGTTTAACACAGTGGGTTTATTCCCGCGAATATAAAACTACAATGTCAATTTAAACTATCCGACACGTTATTGAGTGCAAAAAGAAATTGAAATTTACTCGATTCATTATTTATGAAGTTAATGTAAACAAAATATAAGTTAAGATAGTAAAAATCACAGGTTAAAAGCCCAGTTTACTAACAGTTTACAGTATTATTTTAACTCTTCAACTCGGTAATGCTCACATTGTTCGGCCTTGATAATATCTATATAAAAACGTAACTCTGATAGAATTTTCGAAAAAAAAAAAAAAATTTAATTTAATTTAAATTTAAAAACACATTACACAGATATCGTTGCTTTATCTAATAATATTATTGTAATTTTATCCGTGAAAATAATATTGTTACATTTTCAGTGTAGACGTCGTTATTACTATTATTATTGTAGACACCGAACAGTCCGAACCGTGGTTACTTTTGTACTTCACTATACATACGTGTATAGGCAAGCGCACAAAATCGATAACCGTCAATGCAATGCGGATAAATTGCAATGATGATAATATTTCGATAACACCGCCGACGTGCACTAGAATCACTCTAAAATCAAAAATGTATCGCTTAAAACGATTGTTATTTGTATCTACTTGACAAATATGTTCGTGCGTATTATGATACATATAGGAGTGCGCAGACTTTGTCTGCAAGTTATGAAATTGAAAAAAAAAATAGGGCCTCAAAATATAATAAACTATAATCGAGACCCCTCGTCATACTACCGTAGCCATGGAGGCAGGCTACGGCTAGCTATAGCCCCTTCCCCCCACATGAGCTGTGTAAATGTGTGTATATTATTTTACGTTTCGAGAGTTTCTAGTTATTTCTTTCACGCCATAAAAACGTATTTAAGGTGCAGTAGTATATCAGAAAACTCGACAGATAAGCCACGGCTAAAAAAAAGACACGTTAATGGAAAAAAATACGTTAAGATTTGCCTAGACATTATATAATACCTATATAGTATTATATTCTTATCATTCCGTTATTATAGATTATGTTTAATATCAATTTTTGTTTAGAGTATTATGTTGTTGGTGAACGTATTTTTCTGATTTTTTTTTTTTTTGGGGGGGGGAGGGCATGATTCAAGTAAAAGCGTATTCAACCCCTTCCCCGAATTGAAAATTCCGGCTACACCACCGGACCGTAGCGCTAGGAAAACAGTCAAATCTACGTAAAAAAACCGCATATACATACTTTACATATATTATTATTATATTATTTTAACTGTAATAATAATTAATATAACACAAGCTGTCCCGTCCGGCTTAGCCCGTGCAATAAAAAGTTTCTAAATAAAGTCCAGTGGCGTACTGATAGGGTGGCAATGAGCCACGAGTCCGTGGCATTTGGGCTCCCCGAATCAGAGCCTAAGACATTATTTTGTATACATTATCATGTATGAATAGTTGCATAAAAACAGGCGATGTCATTGTTTTGTTTATTAAATAACACGAATGAACGGACAGATGCATGAAAACAATAATAGGGTCAGTTTTTTTTTTTTTGCTCCGAACTGTGTAAATTGGGCTCAAACTTGAATTGTGCAATCGGCCAGAGGCGGTGCTAGCAATTATTGATGGAGGGGTGTACCTGGACATACGCTTTTTTTGCTTTGATGTTTGTGCTAAATTTTAAAGACATTTTAGATAAAAATTCAGCATAGCATTTTTTTGAATACTACCGTAACACTTTCTGTGCGTTGAGATATTTGCCGCGGGCATTATGAGTTCTCGTTACGCCACTGATAATGTCGATGGATAAATTATCGTTATATGCTAATGCCGTATAGATACCCGCACAGCACAGGAATCGCACTAGAAAAATGAATAACAACGTTTTTTTTTCATTCGTGTTACCGAGATAACCCGCAAATTGACCGAAAATAATTAGATTTTTATGCTAAAAACACCTAAAGACCGAATTTTACCAAACGACTTTCCAAAGTTTTACGGCGATCGGACGAATGGCTTAATAACGCATCAATGACAAACAGGCATAAACATAAAAGAATAATATATGCATATAATATTATCTATAAAAAAAAAAAAAAAACAAAATACCCAAACATATTATGGCAAAACGAATGGGAATTAAAAGAAATTAAAAACCATAGTATCCTACTCTGGCCCGATAACACATTCACTAGAAAAGACGAAGTGTTCGTAAACCGTCTCAAAATAGGTCATATACCAGATTAACTCATGACTACCCAATGAAGAAAAAAGATCCTCCCGATATGCCCGACTTGTAATTTTCTTCTGACGACCAAACGCGTTTTAACCGAATGTAGGAAGTACGAATTACAATGCCAGGAATACAATTCAACTCGCCGTTTATCTGAAATTCTTATCTCCGGCATCACTAATACACTCAAATTCCTATAGGATACCGAACTGTAATTTATACAAAACCCTAGAACTGCAGTATTTATATGTCTATTAATGTTTATGTAATTTTTTTTCCGCTCTTCTCCGTCCCTCCCCTTAGTTACGATAATAGTTAAGCTAGGTTAGGTACACAGCTTTATATTGTAAGCATATTTAAACGCTTGTATGATTTTTAAGTGGCGTTCGTTTTAAATCGCTGTTTTATATATTTATTTTTTTTTTTGTGAAAATCCGGATTTCCGTTACTACTATAAACACACACACGGTTGGACGACGGCTGTAAAACAATATGGGCGCTCGTGCGTTTCTTGAAATTCGGGGCCGTTCCCGAATCCGGCGGACGCCCAAAGGTCAACTAACATAACAATAACGTACGGTTTACCATCGAAAAAGAAAAAAAAAACAACAAATTATCAACCGCAATAATACGATAATTTTCTTTTTAATAATACGTTTGAAAACATTTCATTACGAGAATACCGGACAGGTACCGCCGACGCGACGACCGGCGGCCGGTTTACGTGTGGCGTTCGTATTGGAGTAACCGCGCGCGCGCACACGCACCGAAACGCTATTTTCCCGCTAGCCGGCCCAGACGGAAGAGCAACAATTCTAACGAGGTTTTGGTTTTTTTTTTTTCTTTCTCTCATCCGCGGGGTTTCGTTAGAATATGTGTACACCATTATTATTGTTTATCGGCGAACGTAGATGATTGGGGCCATCTCCGTTATAACCGCCGTACCGCACAATGTTGTTGTTATTCGTAATCTGATCGTTCCTTAACCTGTTAACGAGATTAGATTTGACGTGCGCGCCCAATCGGCCGGCATTTGTTTTTATTACGGGCACCGTTTCATTTCAACGCCGGCAATACCGGACCGCCGAATACCGGCCCCGCGCGCGCGTACGGGTCGAAAAATAATACGGAAAGAGTTCCTGGGAAAAAAAAAAACAAAAAAAAACTTTCCGCGTCGCCAGTGTTAAGTTCGGCGGAAATAGAATTCGTCGGGTTTCGATCGTTTACATTTTTTTTCTCTTTCCGTCCGACCTTTCCGCGACGGACGGGACCCGCCGACGCGAATCGCGCGCGCGGCAACTCTACTCGCACCGGCGCCGGAAAAGAAAATCGACCGACCGTACGTCCGTTCGTTTCTCGTCCACAGGTACGCAATATTATCGTAATATCATTAATGTTATTTTATAGCCGCGGCGTATAGTCTAAAGTCGTGCGTGGAGTCGTGGGAGTGGGGTTCGATTCGTTAACGCGGCTTTCGGGCTGGGGCGGGGGTAGCGGTGGGTGGGGGAGGGCGGTCGGTGGAAAATTTGCGAGACGCTTTTTTACCGCGGAAACGACAACGATAACAAATAATCGTTAATAATCGTGTCCGCGATTCTGGATGACGTTTTTCGGTGCAAATTTCGCCCGCTTTATTACCCGGGACCGAAATGTCGGCGTTTAGGTCGAAATCGGAATTCAAACACGAATAACGAAATTCATGGAGGAGAATGTTTTCGACGGCTGTACGTAGCGTTTTTCTAACGAATTCGCGATGGGAATAAAACCGTACAGGTCACGCGAGTATTCGGATTTTTTCAATTATTTACGTTTTGTAAATTCGCCATTCGATTCCGATTTCGGTCCGAACGCCACGTATCGTTATGTTCTAAGTGACGTCATTTTGCTACGTCGCGCGTTAGTTTGGCGGAGACAACACGCGCGCGGGCATGTCTAACGAGAAAAAAAAATCGCCCAAGTCCCACATATTCGTAATTTTGGTATTCGTTCAGTACGCTATCTACCGTAATTTCACGGCGGCTCATTAACATTACGATATCTACAGATAAAAACTGTCTCACCTTTATATCGCGGTATTTCTACTTTGGCAATTAATTCTCGTTTCCTATACTGTTTTTTAAGAGCTTCATTCAGTTCTCCACGGCGAATTGTTTGGTTTTTTTTTTTTTTTGAAAAAACGTTCGTACATTCTTCGATTTGATTGATATGTGGACACAAACAACTACTCACGGCTGATTCGCTTACGGCGTAAAAAGCCTAATCCTTAAATTCGAAACGATCAAATCTCTGTGGACGCAATACGATTTGACAGCAGCCTAATATTAATTCCAAAAACGATAAGGTTTATACGGGCGGTTATACACACGCAGTACAGACACAGCGTGCTGAACGGGTACCGTAATTTTTTTCTTTGCGATAATTACGGCCGCGATTTACAACGCCGTGTGTCATCGTGCACCCGGTCACGGCGCACGTCAACACAGCGTTCGTTGGTCGGTCGACTTTCATCGGCCGGCCGCGGTCGACGCACGACGCGATTCTACACGTTGTTGTCGCGTTTTGACCGTTTTGCGTGATTCGCGTTTCATTCGCATGACGGCGAAACGCGGACTTCGGTAAACGCGGTTCGGTTTCGTCGGGCAACCGCCGGCTTTTCCGCCGTGCGGCGTTTGGGTTTCCGGCGCTGCAGCCGTGTTTGAAACGTTTCAGAGGCCGCCGTCGGACCCGCGCCGCGGCGAATTCGCGCGCGTAACACTGTCGCCACCGGAGAGACGCCGTGGTTCCGGCGCGGCAACAAACGGCGCGGTCCGTTTGCACAACGCGCCCGGTATTATTGTACCGGCTGCGGTTGCGATTGCGCGTTTAAACCGTTGATGGCCGCCGTGCGCGCGTCAACGTCCCAATCTGCCGCGCAGATAAGGTGGTCCGATAAGGCGGGGAGATTCAGACAATAACCACGCGCACAGCCTACGTAATTATCGATTGCCGATCGACCGTTATGTAATATCATCGTCAGCGGCTGTGCGAGCGCGCCGTCCGCGATAATCTAATTACGTTGCAACGTCATCGACGGACAAACACATACGAATTTAGTCGCCCGAGTAAACCGCGGAAAACCCTTATAAAAGGATTGACGAGGATCGCCCGTGCGTTTTTGTCGTCCCGGCAGACGGCGCGTTTTTTTGTTCGGGTGTCGCCCAACGGGGACCGGCCGATCGGACGGTTTTAACGGACGCCGAAAAAAAAAAAAAAACCGTCGCGATATTTCCCGTTTCGTGAATTCCGAAACTGTTAGCCCCAGCCGCGGTCTGGTAACCAACCGATAATTTATAGGCAGGCGCGCCGGTGGTCGCCGAAACAGCCGCCGCCGCCGCCGGGGGTTGTACACGGGGAACGTGTTCGTTTTTTTTTTTTTCCTCGGCCAAAAACGTTTATTATGTTGTTTTACGCTGACGCATTAATATCAGATGGTATTCTACCGTTATAATTCCGATCCGATCGTATCGATACCAGTCCTGCCGCGTTTGTCAATACTGACGGGCGGCGGGCGCGCCGTTCCCGCATTTCATCGCGTCTGGCCGTATTATCGTGTACACGGGGGCGTTAGTTTCGACGCGAACCGGCGAAATTCGATTTTCGGTTGTTTTTTTTTCCGTTCGACGGGACTACCGTCTATCGTTTTTACCGATCATATTTGCAATAATATTTCAACGGCGTTTCCCGGGAATTATCGACGAGGAGGGGATGGTGTAGCAAATAATAATCACGAATTATTCAAAAATTCGTCTTCCCTACACAAATTGACCACGGGAATTGGTAATTTAAAAGCCGGGTCCTAAAAAAAGCCCAATTTCTAATCCATATGTCAAGGTTTTCTTCGTAACTCGACTGAAATATATACATTAACCTAACCTATTCGCGGATTCGACTCGGAACCTGCAACAGCAGCAGCAATATACCTATATTTACGTACAATAACAAAACCGTATACGATTACGAAATCCTCTTTTTTGCTGTCGCGTTTGTCTCGTTATATCCACAAAACTGACCATTGTCATACTATAATATGTACTTACGAGTTTACACACGCGCACACACACGAGCTTTATCAATATTGTAGTTTTTTTTTGTCACTCATGAATACATAATACACACACACACACACACACATACACACCTAGATAAGACTACACCATACAGGTACAACTATTTTAAATTGTGTGCCCGCAAACTGTTTAATTATTATTCTCCCGCGAACAATGCCCACACACCGAATTATACCTAAACCTTATCAGTTGCCGCGGTGAGACCCATACGCGCGCGCGAGAATAAAAAAAAAAAAAAAGCGGTCTTATCAGGCTACCGACATTTATTTAATTGTCCGGACCTGTTCGCCGGCATATTTCGCGCTGCTCTTATCTGGTCGATTACCTTGTCACCATGACGTAACACCGTTAAAAAAACTCTTATCTCGCCACACATACACACACATACACACACGTATCATACACAACATACATCGTACATACACAACTCGTATCGCGCGGTCTATGCTGCGCGTGTCGCGTGGTAGTACACGGTTTTTATGTTAAAACCGTTATTGTTTTTTCGTCTTTTTTTTTTTTTTTGCCCAAGAGCTAGTTGTGCCTAGGCAGGTACGCGCATCCTATTATTCTACGCGGTATACTCGCCTATACGTTTATTTCAATAGTATTTTTTTTCGAGGGGGAGGGGGGAAATAACAATAATACACCGATTAGCGCCCACGAATCAATGCATACGACACACGCACAACGACTACGGACGAAACCTTTGGCCGTACGTGACGCATTATTTGCGTGACACAGTTTACTTACGCGAGAACGTATCGTAATTGAAGTATCACACACGATAATCGTAAATACCCGTCGTTCGACCTTTGAACGGTCGTCCGATAAACTGCCGCGGCCGTCGCCCGTTTTGCCCGTCCGACGCGAATTTTCGTCCCGTTTTTGCCCCGTCTGACCATCCCGACAACCGCCCCTCGACTGCCTCCCCTCCAGTTTGTCCCCCCCCGTCCGTCTGTCCGTCCGACAAGTTGACGTGCGTCGTGCCGATCGCCCTGCAACAGGCGCGCGCGTGAATACTTTTTGTTATAGCGTCCGCGTGTGCTGTCATACCGTTTTTGCTTCGCCGGGACCGCGCGATTCCGTAAATCCGACCGTCCGGCCGAAACGGTACCCTGTTGATGACCGCGATTCGACACACAGTGTTTTCAAAAAATTTACCATTGTTTTGTCGCGTGTATTACAGCGCAGGTGACGGACCATCCGCCGCGGCCGCGCACGCATCGCAACACGAGCCCGTGACCGGGCGATGAAGTCATGTTCCAATGTTCGACGACGAACACGTCCGGCGCCGTCTGCAGTGACACGCGTAAGTATACGAAAAATCATCGTAACGGCTCGCTAACGGCGTACCTGAGGGATTGTAATCCGCCGCCCATCCCCCTCCCCTCTCAAAATCGATTCGACCGTCTTTCGTAATGTCGATTCGTAACGCATTGCATCATACAATAGTTATTTCATAATTTACGGGTACACTGACGCGGGTATAATGACGCGCAGTCGATAATTTAATTGAAACGGTCATATTATAATAATCGAGGGGGGAAAAAAAAAAACAGTGGAAAAAACGAACACACTTCGCACAACGGGCGGGTCACTGTTGTAGGTGAGAAGTTGGGATGACAGAGGAGGAAACTTAATGTATATCGGTTCGCGACGATTTATCGTGGCTAACGGAAAACGATTCTGAGCGGAGTTCGGTTATACACATTTTGAAAGACCGTAATATTTACGATTTGAAAATAATACATTTAGCAAATTTTCCCGTTTTTCCTACGTTTTTTCCGTTTATTATGAAAACTCTTGTAGAGAAAATCAGAATATGGCCCGTTTAAAGTACCGGCCTAGTCAGATTTCCTTTTGTGAAACATGTTACACATGAAAATCAGAGCATAATTTCTGGTAGAAAAGTTGTTCACAGAAAACGAAAAACCATCATTGTAAAACCAATACATTCTTCGCTCTGCTCAGAACCTAAACCGTAGCTATAGGAAAAAAACCGGACAAATTTATGGCGATACGAGTTGCGTTATTTTAGATTTTGTGTTTTTACCGGAAATTTGGCTCCGAAATTCAAGTGTAGCGTATTTTTCTAAAATAATATGTTTTGTATAATAGTCATTTATATCGGGTTTTTTTTTTATATATTCGGTTACAAATAATCGTAGAAATCTGAATTTAGACATTTTCAAGCTTTTTTTTCTTTTCATTTGGTTTTATGTGGATAAAATTATTTTGGCCATTGTACACTGGTGGCCATCTGTAAACATACAATTTATTTACATCATAGTTACTATAGTCATTTAAAATCACATTGATAATGCAAACCCATCGATATATTAGTATGTATGTCTATGGCAAAATCTTAGTTGAAGATTACCAACATGTGTTATAAACGATTCTTAACATACAAAAATTATTTAAACTCACTACACTAAATGTGTATAATTTCTAACGTCTTTCTGTAAGTGAAAGAAAAAAAAAGCGTGTAATGGTTTTCAGTAACAAATTCCAATTATTGATGTGCCAATATGCTGTACAAATAATATTGAATGACTTTAATAAACCGGTAGAGAGCGCCGCATCCAGTAGCGTACACAATAGCAAAACTTCTAGAACGCGATATCGATAGTTGTTACCAATCCTTTATACCATAGTGTTTCCTAAAATGGATGGAACCACAGCGTGTACCGTCCGTGTAATTCGCCGTATTGATATCTACGGCTCACATCTGTTTACGGCACACGCGTGAGCTTTTCTTTTTGGGACGTCATCGACGGCGGAGCGGCCAACCGAGCGTATGCGCAGTAAAAGCATGTGCTATTATTTTCAAGTGTGATCGGAGAGAAATCCAGTTACCGATAAGGTTAAAAATTCATAATGGTTACCGAACGATGGTAATCAATAATCAAAATTTGATCATCGATATTTTTAAATAATTAATGATAACAACATTTGTATGATTTATCATTATCAACAAATACCCGTGCTAGCCCTATAGTTTAAAAGCTACTAACTACCGCGGTATATGCACACACACGAGTTTCCTGCTATTTTTTAAAATAAAAACGACGATGGAAATATTTTCGAAAACTGCGAGTTCTGCTGTCAACATCAAATCACGCTACCTAAACTAGGTATAGTCATGTTTTTTGAAAAAAAAAAAAAAAATGATACGAAACAAACGGTCACAAAACGTTAATTTGAGTTATTATAAAAAGTTGAAAAACCCCATATTTAAAAACGCGTACTATAATTTCCATAGTAGAATTGCACAATAGAAAAGGACGGACATACTCCGCACCACGGGTGGGCCACTTTTGTAGGTGAAAAGTTGGACAGGTAGGATATAGAAGGGAATTTAATTTATGTTTGTACACAACGTTTAATCATTGCTAACGAAAAACGATTCTCGATCAATAGTATTGCTTTTTCAACGATGTGCGTTTCACGATAATAACGATTGTTTATACTATAAATGATTAAAAAATTATAATAATAAATAAAACGGTTGCCAATGACTACCTTATTTTTAATCTTTTTTAACTTAAGAACCAGCTTTTCTTCATTATCTCGAATATTAATATACATTTTTTACACACACACACATATATAAATATGTATGTAAAAATAAACATCATTGTAAAACGAATACATTCCTCACACCGATCAGAATCTAAAATATAGAACAATTATGTAAAATTTATAAAATGTATTAAAATTAACATTTTTTGTTTCTTTAAACAATTTAAATCTTCAGGAGCTATTTTGCATCTTGTTTGATTCAATTTACAAAATGATTATAAGTGATTTAGTCGGATCTCTATGAACTTCTTTGTCTTTTTAAGTCACATAGAAATTAAATTTTAAATTTTAGTCCATAATATTTTCGTTCGATCCTTTTGATATTTTGACGGGGCACCTAATTTTACAACTCAATGCCATTATGTCGAAATTTGGTGAGTAATGGTGATGCAATTGACCACTATAAAACAAAAGTTCAAACTTTAAAAGGCATCAAAGGCTGTACTACTAAGTAGTATAATAGCACGTATTCGGATGCAGTGGTATTGTACAAAATAGGGAAGAAAAACAAATCATTCCGAATTTTCCACCCACGACGTCCTGTCTGATGAGTTTTTCTAGTTAACACCACGTATAGGGTCAAAAAAAAATAACAACCGCTGATTATACGTACATATAACACACCTTGAACTTTGACGTATGTTGCACACTTTGGGCATCGTTTAAAATATTATCATAATCAAATATGTGTGAATGATGTGAATTATCGATAACAACAAATACATTTTATAGATGATAATAAATTTTAATTTTAAAAAGTTTAATAGTGCTGGTGGATGCACCGCTGTTTTGGGCAAAGGTTAAGGGACTTTAAAAAAAACCCATTGCTAATGAAAAACGGTTCTGCGTGGTTTTGCATGCTCACGGGCAGAGAACTATTAGTCTTATTTTCCCCTTGTTGCCAAGGTAACCCAGTAATCGTATTTCTAAAAATGCCAGTTAACACACACTCGCCCGTCGACGATTTTCGTACTTACCTTATTATTATAATGGTAATATAATATTATCATAAACACTACTGTTATCACTTTTTTTTTTCTATTCATATACACACAATATAATCGTAGTTATAATATTATTATAATTGACGTATATACACAATATACATATTATATTATTATTATTATTATTATTATCGCTGTGATATGCGTTTCGAATGTTTGAAAAAATATATCTCAGATCGTGACAATTATTATTTTAGTCACTCCGCGCGATTACGAACGATTATCACTAATTTATCAGTGACTGCCCGCTCGTAGCCTTGTTGCCGTGACGTTTATTGCAATTTCGAACGGCGCGTAGAAAACTACTGTCTAGTTTAAAATTTTTTTTTTTCCGTTTTTATTTGTAACAATTTTTTTTTTCATACCTCTTCCCGTCTCGCGTCGACGGTGTAACATTGTGATGTGTATTTTTATTTTTAACTGCAGTTCGGCAATAATTTTATAAATATTTGGAATACCTATACGTTTCTTTTTGAAAATTTAGATTTCATATGCGCAACAGGTAAGACGATTATCGTTAAAAATTTTACGGTTTTACACAACCGTATTGTATTTTTTTTTATAAAGTTGCAGTGTGTGTATTTTTTTTTTTCGATCGTTAAAAAATTTTCCGGTTAGTAAAAACACGTTTCCATATTACCGTACACCTTAAATATACCGATTTTTCGCCCCGCAGTATTTTCTTTGGAAAATAATTATGAATTCAAAATAGGTTTTTTTTTTTTTTTTCAAATGAATTGCATAAATTAACAACCAACGGCGGTGCGTCGATTTTATTTTTGTTGTTCCTGGGTTACCGACGGTTCACCGAGCTCCTTGTAGAATCGTTTTTTGAACGCAATTGTTTATAAATAATTACCGTCTATACTTTCTCAAATTTTCATCTACAACCATGGCCCACCCAATATGCCTGTTTGTCAAACCAAAAGTAGATCATAGTGACTTAGGACATTATTTTGATTTTCGGTATAACATGTCCTAGAGTACACTAATACCAATTTAGACCAAAAATCAAAGGGGAAAAAAATCACACAATACAACACTATAGGGGGGGAAAAAAAATGCTAATATTGCCTTGAGCTCTTTTGTTCGCCGGGACCAAAGAATTTGTACAAACGTATTTTTTTAAATTGATTATACAAACACGAGCTGCTATGTATATATAGATAGGTATTGCATATGGCATGTGCTAATAAACAATCGGACATTATAATAATATGTCATATGACGTGCCATGTAGAATGTTTTTGAGATTATTTTGTTATTTCAGTATTCGGTGTACATAATTGTGTATATTATACTGCTGGTGTACAATCTGAAACATAATCTTTTCGTTTATCAAACGTTCGGTTTTTAAGGAACCGACGCACTATATTTGTCTGTAATTGCATAATGACTACAGAGAACGGATTTGTATGCGAATGCAAATATTTTTCAGACCAATAAGCCGTTTTAAATCTCAAATGCATGTATGTAAAAAATGAATTTGTTTTTAATTAGCGGATATTTTTGTTTTTAGTCTATTTTTCATTTGTCAATGTTCAGACGCATAGTCCCGACCCGCAGTGAATCGGTTAAATAGCCCGTGCGCCACGTGCACTCTTGTCGATTTTTCGAGTCTTCTTAACGGGCCAAAATCGCATCGATCGAAAATTTTAATCGAGTACAATTAATGTCTAACGAATTAAATACGTTTCGATTATACGAAATTTCGAGTGTATATTTAACAAAAAAAAGTAAATGCTGCGCGTAACGTTGCGTTGTATTTTTTGTAGTATTTTTAAAAGCGTATTTTGAGGGTTTTTCGCGCACACAATATGTAAATCCGTTCCCAGCCTGCCGTACAATATTTAATAAGCCGTTTTGCAATACATTTATAATCTAAAATTTCAAATCGCATTAGCATCTATTTCCAAACACAAATGATAAATTCGATAAATTCGTATATTATTAAAAATAATTTTTGAAAGCAAATAGATAATAAAATGGATTTTAATTATTATAAATATTCAGCTCGCGTAATAATATTGTATATATTTAATATTTTAGTATACAATGGGAATATATTTATTTAAGAATTCGTGTGTTGCAGAGTTTGTTAAACGTTAAACGATAAACGATAAACGAATTATAAATTTAGAAATTATATTAATTATCTTTATAGGTTGTTAAGATGATAATTTATTATGTCGGCTTAATAACACCCATTGAGTTCAATTTTTTAGTATTGAAAAAAAAAAATCGATCGATAAATAAATAAATTGTTACTAACGATCTGACCAATAATAATATTTGTCCGCGTATCATAATATTATAATATTTTGAATAATCTATTTCGGAAAAAAAACAAAACGATATTTAATCGTTTTCTATTTTAGTCGTGTGTCTTTCGATATGATGTGAGTTTGTCGAATCACAATAATATTATGATGACGATGATGACGTATACACAAAGTCTGTGTACCTGTGCATAAAATATTGCTGTGTAGATCGAATTTATCAGGGGCGCAAGTTTCACCAGGAAAAGTCATATAATTCGTTTGGGCGTCTTATTAAGTTATTAATTAATTCGAATTTTAAAACCGTCGCGAAGGTCTGCTGTGCACCTAATAACTATAATATAGCGTGTCAACAATAATAACTCACGATCAGATTACCCAACCCGCTATCTCTTCGAATTCCATTATATACGATTGCGTTATGAGAAATTGAATACGCGTATTAAATTCGTTTAGAACAACATCAAAGGTCATAATAAAAAAAAAGTAGCAAACCGTCTGACATATTTTGCACTACGGGTGGGCCACTTTTGTGGGTGAGAGGTTGCGAAGGTAAGATTTAGAGGGTAATTTAATGTACACAACGATTGGTAACGAAAAACGATTTTGAGCAGAGTTCCGTCAATAGTATTGCTTTTTTAACAATGTGCGTTTTCACGGCAACAATAGTTGTTTAAAAAAGATTAAAATAAATAAAAACGGTTGTCGATGACGGCCTTTATGATAACGTACCGAGGCTGGGCAAGTCAATGATATATTTTAACTTGGATAATTTTTTTTTTTCAATCAAATTTAAAATAAAGGTAAAATATACCATTAAATTCATTAGAGGTATTAAAAATTTAAATACTTAATGAATGTAAGTGCAAACATGAAATATTACCTATAGATTCGTACCATTTATGGAACTATAATCATAATTCATACTCAGGGATCGCTTAAATTTAAATTTGAGAGTAAAAGTGGTTACTGTATTATTTAAAAAAATAAATAACTTAAACAAAGAAATACAAAAACTGCCTATTCGTTAAATGTTAACAACAGATCTTAAGTAATACTTAAGTAAGTATTATGAATATAATTCGCGGGCTCGTGGCTATTAATGTCTTTATTATTGTGATAAATTAGTTTTATCTATAAATATAAAAATTCTCCGTAAATACTGGTATATTATCTTCTTTTTTTTTTCTTTCTAATAATATTTGATGATTTTTCACATCTAGTTACTCTTAAATCTATGAACTTATAATGTTTTAAACGGAAAACGGTAATAAAAAAAATATTTTTCTATATAATAAGAAAATTCATAACTTACTTAATTGGGACTAATACAATCAATTTAAGTCGATTTTAAGTAGACGTAGTAGTAGGCGAACGAGTTAAGTTTATTCAAATATCAAATCAGTGAGTTAATAAGTTGAAATTAAATTAACTTTTAACTTTTGAATTCGTTAATTCCCAGTCTTGTAACGCCATTCTGGTCCATTCTTCCCGGCGGCGTTGCCCGTCCTAAAAGAAAATATTCTATCCAACATTACGAATTAAGGGGAGTTAACCGTTTCTGTCAAAAATGTACCTTTCCCTTTCCACCAAATGAAAAAAATTAGTCTAATATTTGAATATTAATGGACAATTGTATCATAGCTTATTATTATTTTCTTTAATGGAACAAATTTATAATAATAACACGAATAAGTTCTAACTTATACAATAATAAAAAAAAGTGATTATATTTCTGATATTTTTTATATAAAATATTGTAGTAAGACAATCGTTATTAACAACTACTTTTACCTTGCATTCAATAAATAATAAATACAATTTTTATCACGCATAAATAGAAAAATATTTATGATTTTTAATTTGTTTTTTTTGTCTAATTAATAATTGTACACAATCTTCCATTAATATTCAAATATTAGACTAATATTTTACATTTGGCGGAAAAAGGAAAGGTACGTTTTTGGTGGAAACCAACCATGTCCCGAACTAAGTAACCAGTTCTTATAGTAACTGGTGTTCGTTGTACGCATCCTCGCATAAACCGTTACGGTCCTTACACGGTCTACCTGAAGATTATTAATTTGTTTTACATTTTTTTTTTCGTCCGTATCACCTTGTATACAACTCATAAATCGACGAAAATAATTCGATTTCCGTACCGTAAATACCAATAACTCTGTGTCAGCCCCTCCCGTCCACTTTTAGGGATTAAACTCGGGGGGGGGGGAGAAGTAGCTTATCGATAGTTCCTGGTCTAGAACTACGTCTGCGCCGAGTTTAGGTTCGGGGGTTTTTGCGCGGAACGGTAACAGACGGTGTCCATCCCAACAATAATACATTATTATCATAAATAAAATTTACATTGATGCAATACCGATTCGTTCCGCGACGTGTTATTTCGTACGCGTTATTCATTCCCGTTAAAATTATGGTTACAGCAGAAATCGGTTACCGGCATTACCACCACGACCGAATAGTGTACGTACCACCGGCCAAGCCGAACATGTTCGGTCTCGCGGCGCACCACCAGTACGGCGGCGGCCCTCCACCGGCACCGCCGCCACAGCCGCCGACGACCTCCGACCCGACGGTCACGGGCACCGGCGCTGCGGCGCACACGTGGCAAAATTCACCGGCGCCGGCCCATCACCACAACCGGAGTCACCACGTGGCGGTGACCGCCGCGGTCGCAGCAGCCGCGGCCGCGGCCTCCGGTCCGCCGACCAACAGCAACATTAACGGCGGCAGTGGTACCCCGGGCGGCGGACACCAGAGCGGTCCGAACGCCACGACCCCGTCGTCACCGTCGTCGGCCACGCCGCCGTACTACCAGAGCGCGGCGGCCATGATGTGGTCCAACCCGGTGTTCCAGAGCCATCAATACGGTACGTCGATTTTTATTATTTCGTATGTTTCTAAATCAATCTGCTGATCCGGCGGATCGCTAAACAGATTTGCATAGAGCTTAGCAAAGATTTTTTTTTGTTATTAAGTTTCAACGCGTGGGAATACGGACAAATATTAGAATGCGACGTTTTCCATCATGGGCCATAATCGCACAAATTTATTATTCTTATTATTTTTCATTATTTCGGACGTACGAATTATGAAGTACGAGTATCTTAAACACTTCGCGCGTTTTATACGGTTTCTCTCTCTCTTTTTTTTTTTTTTTTGTAATATGGGTAGTTTAAATAAAAAAATAATGTATTATTTAATTTTAATTTCGGCGCGTAAAGTGTTTATCACATCGATCCGAGTAAATACTCTTCAATCCGCAAAATATCGGATAATCAGTCCGCGGTGTGGCGCACCCCCCCTCCCCCAGCAGTGACAAAAGTGAACAAGTTTTTCGTTCAAAGACAATGAAATTTCCCTAACGAAAAATTTGTCTAGGAATGGATTTTCGCATCGACTTTTTCCATAGTATTTCAATACCGGCAAACGTCACTTGTTCGACAAATGATCAGAACCGTTTTCGGAAACTCCACATATTAACACACTGCACACAGAGCGCACGAAATAAAATATTATATTAGTACGTGGTTTTGCATAATAAATCAGGAATTTTCGATCAATTTCCTCCATTCGCTTCCTCTAAAGTCTAAAGGCTTCAGACGAAGACATATTACAATAAAATCTAGTAGTATTCAGTATTCATATATTACACATTTAAAATATATAGATACAGGGATCACGCTTTCGGTCTGTTATTATCTGTGTTTTTTTTTTAATGTGTTTAAAACATTTTAACGATGTTTTTTTTGTTTGAAATTATGTTTTATCCGTTTTAAATGGTTTTTTAACATTATTTAAACATCTTTTATTATTAAAAATGTTTTTTTACGTTTACATGGAACATACATTTCGTTTAAACTATAAACAGCTTTTTTTAATGATCCCTTTTTTACTTCAGGACAGTTTATAATAACACAGTTAAAATAATGTTCGTTAGTTTTAACTATAAATTTTAATATACAAAGTACTAAAACTAAAAAAAAAAAAACAAAGTTTAAAGCATGTTACTATAAATTGTAAATATTTTAATTCCGTATAAAGAATACTGAATGATAATTAACCATGAATTAAAATAATATTATACTGAAATTTAAACTGAAAATGAATATTTATCAGTTTAACATTTTTTTAACTTTTAATCTCTGACGAAACATTTACAAGTTACATAAGATAAAATGATTTGTTTTTTTTTTTTTTTTGGCTTAAATAAAACGTTTTGAATGTTTATGCATTAAACGTTTAAAATAAACCCACTTATTTAAAACGTTTTAAAAACACTTTGAAACCCTGCTTTAATCTAACATCACTGCTCCAGAGTATTAACTGAATATGACGGTACTCATCACATTAATACATATATTTAAGGGGCGGTGAATAGGCAATTTAAACGAAATTCTTTTGAAAAGAAAAACGGAAATCGGCTAATTATAAATTATTCAAATACTCTCATTATTATATTATTCAAATTCACTGTATAACATCGTTTTGAAATCGGTGTCATCGACAAAACAAACAGCGATTAGCATTCGATCGGTTTTACCCGTTTATCAGTGTTTATTAACTCAACAGTTTTTGTATGTGTACTTTGGTATTTTTTCAACGGTCTAGAAAACAGATCGATACGTTATTGTTGTAACGTTATCGTGTTGCGGGCCACAAAACCGTAAGTTATAACGCTTTGGCTTTTTTTTTTTTACTATTAATTAATTTACTCGGTCATAACAAAATAAAAACGACTCTATAAGCAATAATTACGGCCGTTGCGACATTTCGTTTCCCAAAATGGGCCGTAATTAACGAAATTACGGCGAACTTACTCGGTTCTCATAAAGATCGTAATATTATATTTATGTAACGCACAAATCGTCCGGACCGGTGTTTTTCTAACTTCGTGAATTCGTTTTTAAAATATAGATCGTCGCGTTCGATGATAATAATAATATAATTGCCGATAACATTAACATAACCAAATAACTCGACAGTTTGTCATCGACGAACGCCGCAATATTGTGCCTCGTCGCAACCGTACAATATCGATTTCCCACCGCCGCTGTTTAAATATCGTATGCTAATAGCAATTTTCTACAATATTATTTACGTTCAGATAATGTATTCAAATTCGTTAGTTGTTCGTTAATATAAGCGGGGTACGTCGTATATTATTACGCGGACGCGAAAACGCTTAACGCTAAATACCGGCGTCGACCCGGCGCATCAAAGGCTCCTGGAGTTTTTTTTTTTTTTTTTTTTTTTTATAAAGGGCTCCGCGGACGGACGTAATAGCCACGGAAATCAGCGCGATATCGGGTCGGAAATCGATAATATTTTCTGAAAATAACGACAGATTTCACGGTAACGAGGCTAGCTTAGGTTTGGTTAGGTTGGGTTATTATGTTAGCCTAAGCGGTTTTCTGCGACATTTAAATTTTCGGTAATTTGTGTAGACATTTACTCAACGCACTATCTTCTGTACTAAAAAATATATTTTATTTATATATTTGTAACTGACAAGCTCGAAGACTACTTAACCGATTTCAAAATTACTTAGACCTATAAAAAGTTACGTTATTAGCGAGTAACACGGATTGTATTTTATTTTCGAAAAAATTGAAGATCCCTACGAAAAGTGCTATAACTAGGTTTTTAGGTGTTTTCGGTACGATTATCTAATTGTTTATTTTTTTTTTTTTTGTTTATTCACGTGTTACCTCGTTGACATGAATGATAATTTGGTTTTCACGGACAAGAAAACTATTATTACTATTATTATTATTTTCACTATTATCTAGCAAAAGCAAATCATTGCCGGGTCACCTAGTTAATCAAAAATTAATAATGTTTGTTTTATATTTTTTACTGTAGTCTGCAATAGTAAACTAAAATAATAATATATTTAATGTTTATATTTAAAATTTCCGAACAAAAGGGACAGCCAGCAGGTATAGTTCAATGGCGAAATTTTATAAATCTCGGGGCCTGAAAGGTTTCCAGACATCAACACGACTTGGGAGCAATGATCTAGCTATTATTCAGGCATAGAATGTAGAGGAGCTTAGGGGTTTATAGTTCCTGAAATTTCCTCTGACCCTTCTCAACATTTCTTACAGTTTCCCTGAAAATGAGCACGCAGTAAAAGATTTTAAAGTCACCCTTTTTTTTTGTAAAAATGTACAGAATAAGTTTAGTTTAGCCCCCCTTTCGAATCCTACGCCAATGCGGTCACTGCTACACACTCACGAGTAATCCGTATAATATGAGTATCTTACACATTTTATTAAAATCGGTTTTAACGTAGCAATGTGAACGATTGTATAATATAATATAAATAATAAATAATATCTAGGAATGGGTAGTTCGTGAAGGAGCTGACCGTGGTTGACAGTGGTTGTTACCACCGGTTTAATACAATTCACAAATCACGAATATGTGTTATCACTTATCAGTTCCTGAATTATTGGTGCTATACTCATTTAGTTTTAACTGATGAGTACTTAAATTATTCATAAATCTGGTAACTCGTCTGAACCGTAATGTAAACACTATTAAATTGTATCGTTATGCAATGACAAATCATGTTATAGAAGTCTGACGTAATTTATGACAATTATTCGTGATATACTTTAATAAACTAAAATGTAATGAACTGAGAACTTGAGATTTGACTCATTGAGTTAACTTATTAGAGTGAACTGTTTCGTGGCATTCAGTTGAAAATCCCATCCCTAAATTAGTACCATAGTGGGTACGTTCTGCAAGAAACGTTCGGTTTCGCTCAGAATGACTGCAGCACTGTTCTATTATGCAACACGTGAAATAGTTTGGGAACCCCAATAAATAATAATGTTATAATGATCGCGTATCACGGGAAAACTGTAATAATAATACCGTGATAAAATTACAATAATATGTAACGACCGAGGATAACAATATTATTAAAATAATATTATAATCGCTGGACTGCAGTCGCTGCCACAGCGGTCGTATCCATAAAACTAATCGCTAAATTGAATAATTAAATGATTCGTTAATTATTGTTGCGTTGTATCGAATCGTGAATATCAAATCCCTCATTCTCCCCTCCTTTAAACGCAACGAATTTTAAACTTCTAGACTTTCTGTACAATGTATATTATATATAGTTAACGGAGGGCCATTTAATAATATTACGTCGGACCGATGAGAGAATAATGGACGGAGAAGCGCTAGAACAGACACGAATCGGGAAAAAGAACTCTGCGGTAAAGTTTGATAGGAAGACGAAATCATCGACTCGACTAATATTTAAACGTGCACGGCCTGTGTCGGCCCGATAGTGGCCGCTAAGTCGCGAATGCAGTCGAGACCCCCGGTCGTGTCGTGTCTGTGGACTCCTCGGGTCCCGAAATTGATAAAATATCACCGTTTAATTGCTTCTACTGTCTTTTGCGTTTCAGATTGAATGTGCTTAATATTGTTTAGACTTTATTGCAGACTGCAGTTAAATAATAAAGTCTATTAATTCAATATTAAAAATTGTGCTGACGCACATTTTATATAAAAATTACTGACAACTAAAATATAATTTACAATAGGTTTTGTCAGTGTAGCATAATATTATATAAATAATAGCTACCTAGCTATAAATACCCACGTCACCGCGAAGTCCGTTTTTCAGCAATATTATTGACTGATGACATTAATTATTCCCATGAATCGTGCCGATATTCATTCATCATTGCCTTAGGTCGACACTGTGAAAATAATGTTGAAAACACCTATAGGCTGGAATATATACAATCATAGATTATGAATTAGATGATTCGATGATAAAAACTACTGAAAGGGAAAGCGGACGACAGAAACGGGGTGAATTTAAAAATCAATCAGACGGTAAGAGAGAAAGAAGGAAAGAGAGCAAATCAATATAAATGTAACAGATATGGTCTGCAGTTCATTTATTGTGCCTGTAAATGGCGAATTCAATGTTTGTCGGAACGTTCGCTGGAAAATTTGAAGAATTTGTTCTTTTTGAATAACTACGAAAATCAACTACAAAATCGGTTTATTTTTTAATCAGACACATTTAAGATTCAAGTTTATTAAAAAAAAAAAATGCCTTTATCTGGTCGTTATTAATTTATAATATTCTTTACGATGATGATCTTCCCGACACTTATCTGACATTATCAATTATAATCATTAAAATTTAATCGACCATATTTTATAATAATGAGTCGTTATTAAAAAAAAAAAAAAAATTATTATAGTTGAGTAATCTGATTTTTAATCAATGATAATTGATAATAATATATACTTAATTATATTTACTCGGGCAATAAATAAATGTTAAATATATTATAATATTATTATGATCTAAATAAAATCGTTATAATAATATATTATAGCTAGTGCAGTTCAACATATAGATACAAAAAACATTGAACGTGGTTTTATCATAGACATTTAATATAATATGGGTTTCGCTCCGCTCATACCCCGCCATAGATTGCCTAGGCAGTACCGACATTTTTAAAAAAACAAAGCCGGGCAAAGATTATTTATTATTTATTTATATTGAAATGTAAGTTTTTAAGTTATATTATTTGATAAATTTTAATTTAAATAGTTTGAAAAAAAAAAAACAAAATTTTAATCAATAACTTGATTATTTATTTAATAAATAATTTTAATCCAACTTACCTAGTTATTTTGTTCAAATTTAAATTATTTATGAAAAGTTATCATGTATTTAAAAATGTTTTATGTACAAACTTATGCATATGACCTACGGTACTTGTGTTTATTTTTGGACGAAAATTACGAATTTTTACCGTAAATGTGAAAACCATCATCGCACAACGGGCATAAGTGGTTTATGGGATACTCACGTGAGTTATGTATCGGCTAACCATGTTCCACCTCGAGGTGTACAATAATGTAGAAAAAAAATTTTATGATTGTAGTCAATTTTATGTCTCCCATAGTTTATTTTACCCTATATTGACACTGCGGCTAGTTGATTCAGGAAAAAAAAAATCGTTGAAACGTTGTTCAAATAACATGTCAATATTAAAACGATAATTATTATAATTGCATTAATGATATAATCTATAAAAAAAAAAAAAATTCTGCGATATTAATAATAATGAAAACTTGTTATGTGGGTCGTTCTGTATATCATTATAATTTAATAATATTATATTGTTATTTTAAATTTATAACACAAAACCATTACAATTATCATCATAATAATTGATTTAGATAAAACGAAGTTTTTTTAGAGATTATTTATAAGTTTTTTTTTTTTTTTGATTTTTTTTTAATTAAAATCAAAACCATTAAAAAATTATTAATACAAAATAATATGATACCGATGCGCGCGTATGCAGTTTATGCGATTCAGTTTAACAACAGATGTTATTTTCTTTTGCGGTTTTCAATATTATTACCAATGGTTGTCAGTGCTGATGGTCACGCAGTAATTTACGAGTACCTATCTATTTAAATTTTAAGTATTATTTCAAAGGTAAATCTATAGTAATTATATTTCTCGTTAAAATATGTTCGTAAACCAAATATTACTTAATCGATAGATTATTTAAATTGCTGTAATTTCATTATTATTATTATTATTATTATTTTTTTTTTTACAAATTAATCAAAATGAACATAGTATTAGTCTTTCGAATACATTTTTGTGTATCACGCAAAATATTCGGTTTTTAGTAGAAAACCCGGGGTACGTATAGGAATAAAATCTTCGACGTTTCAAACGCAGTTTTCCCTTGCGGCCCTTTCTGTGGCACGCCTTTTCACCAAACAATCTTGCGTCGATTATACTAATATAATGATTAAGTCACTTTTAAAATGTTTTTGCCGGATTTAAATTTCTTTTCCGTGCTATTGTCCACGTCCAGTTTACATAATTTGCATGTTCAGTAGCATCGGGTCAGTTTTGTAATGGTCTGGTCAATGAAGTCATATAGTAATAAGTACCTACTTATTCATCGACTGTTTATTAACTATAAGCATACCCTCTCCATTCCTTCTCCCGAACGTTTAATTATATTTATAAAAATACCTCGATATTAAACATTTTATGCTTTTGCTCGTTTCGTCATTTTTATTGTATATTTTTAAAAATGTTTGAGTGATATCCACTCTTCAGCTCAAAAAATAAAGGTTGCACTCTATAGGTTTATTCTATTTTGTATTTCAACGATAGAACTCGACCATAATACGAATATATCAAATATTAATTACGCGCTCACACATTTCGGGCACTTTTGATCAATACATTAGCATCACTAAATCATAATGTAACGTTATGCGCCAAAGTCCAAAATTGTATGTATGTGCTCACTGTTTATAGTACAAGTATTACATTATAATATAATATTTTATTCATCACGTCTAGACTGATAACGGTCTTTTTTCTATTTAAATTTATTTCGGCCCAAAAAATTGTTAGTAATAATATCTCGTGTCTTAGCCGTTTAAAAATATATATAAGTAAATACTCGTAAGTCTCCAAGTATTGTCTCCAACAATGTCACCGTGTCTGTCACGCGATTCGTTCTCTCTGTTCTATTAACGCATCTCGATATAAATAAAACCCGAAAGGAGAAATAAAACCAAATATAATTTTCCAAAATGTATTTTCTATTTGGACGAAACGCACGCAATATTATCACGTTAATCGGCGATAAATCTTATGAGAAAAAGAAAAACGAACATTAAATATCGTTAAATTATTACACAGCATTCAGTTCTGTTATACAAAAAAATATTAATACCTGTTTATTATTATCTTCTATACCGCGAGATAACGATTATTATACAGGTACTGTTTGAAGTATATTATACTTGTAAATCTCCACCCCTCCTCGCCCGCACCAATAAATACACTGTGTAGACATGCGAAATATATTGAGTTTCAATGCGATTTATTGTTTTGCCATCGAATTATCGTATAATCGCAATCGCAATCTTAAATAGTAATCCGGCATGCCTACTTATAAAACACCTTCTGTAGACTTGCTAAATAGAATAGTATATAAAAAAAAATATTCTGCGACCGTTTACAAACAAAAACGTTTGAAAAAACTGATGACGTGGAGCTTCACGAATTTAGAACTAGTCGATTCGCACAACCTCCTGCAGTCCGGGCGCAAGACTGGCGACAAACCCACTTCGAAAACGTAACAATATTCAATGACACTTAAATAATATATTTTAATTCGCGCGGATTTGTACACTCGCGGTGAAAAACTGAATTTATAATCAAGAATTTCTTTTGAGAAAATTTTAGAACTGCTTATCTATCTTGTTTAAAGGTCATAAATGGGGGGAAAAAAAACTCAGACGTGAGTGGGAGGAGAGGCCAACGTTATTTTTCAAAATAACCTTTTCTTGGCGTCTCGCTGAGATTTTTTCTATTTTGAAACGATTTTGATCAGATCCGATCACGAGAGTTATTCGTTTCTGTCAAAATGAAAACAATAGTGTTGTTTTTATAATCTTCGATTCTTCGATTCACTGTAATAAATTATGATAACCGGCGTGTATAGTAATTTAATCGGTTTTTTGTCCGAAATCACGAACGTCATTAAATCATCCGAATAATGTAATTAATTATTATCTAATCGTCGTATACGGAAATAATATTTACAGCGCATTTTTATAACATTTTAATGATTTACTTGTACCTTGGTTTGTCTCTACGATTACAATCTATCCCCATATAATTGAATTCGTGTCGCGAACGATCGATTCGAATGTTATATTACGAGATCTAACGGATTGGTTTTATTTTTAATTTTTTATACCTACTTTATCCTTTATCTTGTGTTACGCACGTACGTAATTGAAGAACAAATATACTTTTTACACTATTATAATCGTGTACTTACCTATATATATTATGTTCGTATATAATATTATATTCGTAATCGTGTTATTTTTTTTCGTTATCTATAATATTTTTCTTGATTATCAAACACTTGTTGAACGACGAACATTAAACAAACAGTTCCAATTCGAAACTGCATATCTTATTACATTTTAGACACGTATAAAACCGTTTCGAACGCGCTCGCGTAATATTGCTCGTCGTACAACAACATTTCGTTGTAAAAATCGATTAAAATATATCATTAAACGATATTAGTTGCTATCCAGCGATATATGGTGACGGTCGCCTTTAAAAGTTTTAACAGCCGTTACATATTTTTGTGTACGGCACGTCGTCGTCTCGCTCTCGTTCGTTTAGAAGTAAGTATAATAATATAATCAGGGGTGTGTTTACGTTTAGGCACTACAGGCACGTGTCTATAATTTTAACGTTGCTTATCAAATGCCTCCCCCGGGTGGACATTTTTCCTTTGGTTTTAACTGTTTGCTTATTTTACGTAAGAGGGTTGACATTTTATACCCTGACTGAAAGTGGTGGAATTTTTTTTTTAAATAGCCATTTTTATAATTTTTGCTCATTATATAATTCCCGTATAAGAGGAGCGGCATTTTTAAGTGTCTCGGGATGCCAAAATTTTAAATACGCCCGACACATAACGTAACCCCGATATTATTTGTACCGATTTCTGCAGGGTTACGGCTTAGAATTGTTTATTAATTTGTAAACCTGCAATAATTTATCGTTTCATAACAATATATATTAACTAAACTAAAGTGTACCCTACACACCCAATCTAGCTCACTTACAGCAGTATCGACTTTTAAATTCTTAGCGAAGCGAGACATGTGTTGATTTTACTAAGATGTGTTTTTATTTAAATCTTTTTTTTTCTTTACACGTGTCTATAAATAACTTTTCTACTTATCTTGCTCAGATTGAAAAGTTCATAGGAATACTCTTGTAGAATTTTTTATTTAGTTGATTGAGGAAGTCTTTTTTGTTTTTACATTTTCCTCGTAATTATTTTCAATAAACGACAAAAACTAACGGTTTATCGTATAATTTTTGTCGATTTCCGGGTCACCTTGGCTACTAAGGGAACAAATACTACTTACAATACTCGTAATAACGTTCAGAATCGTTTTCCGTTAATAATGGCCTTTCGTCACGTACAGTTATAAATTAAATAATTGCCTATACTCTACGCATCGTCCCTTTTAATTTCCCACCTGAAACAGTTGCACACACATCGTCGGCGATATCTACCTTATTTTATTTTTTTTTTTTTTTATATCGAAGAAGACGGGCGTCGGGAGTTAAAATAATTAACGTTATTTTCCGACAGCGGTGGCGTCGTCGCGATAGGTATTGAGGATGAGGTCGTGTGTCTGTGCGTATGTTACATTATTATTATTATTACTATACGTGTGCGGGTAAAGCAAAAGATAAATGATCGACTACCGTTTTCTGGTGGCGTCGACGCCGACGACACGACAATCCGATGACGACGACCGGTTTCCTCTTCTTTTTCGTCGTCGTCGTCGTGTGTTGGCGCGTCGAAGGCGGCGTCGTTTGTACCCATAGACGGGGTTATTTTTTATACGCGCAATATTATAATATTATACCTGTATAAAAAAAAAAAAACCGAAAACAAAAAAACCGCACCACCGCCGCAGCCGACCTCCGGATCCGATTGGAACATGACAAATTACTCAACCCGAGGGACCGAAAACAAAAAAAAAACACGATCAATTAGTCCCGGAGTGCATTAACCGGTTGCCCCCACTTTCCCGATACTCTGCGTCGTTGCCCGACGCAGCATTACCGCCACGCATCGCGTCCGTATGGTAATTTATGTTTGGCGCCATAAGGTTTAAAAAAAAAAAAACGCGAGCGCGTGTGCACACACACACACACACATACGGATATTATAACACACACATTGTTATCTTTTTTTTTTTTTTAATTTTAATAAATCTTTTCTCTTTTTTTTTTGACGTCACCGCATCCCGGGACTAGTCTGTTTTCGATAAATTATTGTATTATTGCTTTTTCGATCAGTAATTATTTATAGCGATTTAAATATTAATCGTACTTATACATTATACGCATTTCAGACACCGGTATGGATTTGAATTTCGGAGACGGTCGGGAGTGCGTCAACTGTGGCGCCATCTCCACGCCGCTGTGGCGCCGGGACGGCACGGGACACTATTTGTGCAACGCGTGCGGGCTGTACCACAAAATGAACGGCATGAACCGGCCTTTGGTTAAGCCCGCCAAGAGATTGGTCGCATTCGAGACGGTGAGTATACGTAAAATGAAACCGATACGAGAAACGGACGGTTTTTTTTTTTTTTTTTAAGAGAAAACGCCAAGTCAAAAACAGCTACCTAAACCAGTGGATTTCAACCCTTTTGGATCCACGGCTCCTCTGATTTTGAAAACTAAATTAGTGGCTCCCGTACAAATAAAAATGATAATAATACAAATTAAAATAAATACGTTTACTTTAATACGCTCTACTATATTTACTATAGACGCGGTTCCCTTGATAATATATCCCTTGACACAATATTCCTGCATTTTTGTCTGGATATTCGGTCAAAAACTTAGTACTCGCTTGTAAAAACGAATGTACCACTTCCTCTAAAACGCGTATCAGGTAGTAGATTGTGGGAAAAGTCTTATCGTTAAATTACAAAAAACAACTTTTAAATTTTACAAAATCGGAAAACAATTTCAAAACCGTCATCAATAATACACTTATGCTAACAAAGTGTATTATTGATGACGGTTTTGAAATTTAAGGCCTTTTAATTCAAGTAAGATTCCAAATGCATGTCGTTATATTAATGTAATAAAAAGCCTTCATCTACTGATAATAATTGCGGCTTTAAATTTTACGTACAGGTTTGATGTATAAATCGAAAACGATCAAAATTGACTTGAGCGCATTTTTCATCAACAAATGTCCGATTACATTTCATTACCTATCAGTGGTCGTCGTGTCTACCGCATTCCATAAAACATAAATTATGGCATTTACGTTGAAATAAAAATGTGTTTGATCATTGATCACAAACACAACATTTTTAAATTTGCAGAATGGTTTAATTTAAATGCGATTTCGAAAAAATCCTCTCATTATGTTTCGAGACACGTTTTTTTTTTCTGATTACACCGCTTTCCCCCCAAAATTTACGATAATAATACGATATCCGTTGCATAACAACAGGAGACTGCTTGCGAAAATCAGATTTAAAACTTATACGACGTCCGTTATTTTGAACACTTTTACAGTGCCTATTGAAAACATATTTTATCAAATCGTTACACGGGAATTTATATGAATTCCGCTGTAGATAGTGTTTTGGGTTTTTTTTTTTTTTTTTTTAAACTTAATACATAATAATGTACAGAGACATTTTATCGCGACAGATAAAAACGATATATAAACCTGTATCGCATTAAATACCTACGGTGTTTGTTTGTCGAGTTGAAGTACTTACATTTTTTTTTTTTCGTTTCGGAAAAATGCATATACGATTAGATAATCGTCGATTGTAGTATAGAAAACGGTAACAACACATAATAGCGTATTATAATATTTCTACTTTTCGAGTATATAGGCAGTCACGACGAATTATTAAAAAATTGATCATCACCCCGTCGCGTGATTTTTCGCACGTCAACCAAAGTTTTTAATAAAACGATTTTTCGTATTCCTAGTGGTCGATTGGATTATTATTATTTTTTTTTTTTCATAATATTATCTTATTTTTGGTAAGATGAAGAGTTTTTACAGGGAGTGAGCATTGGACTCGGATTTTGAAAACTAGTTTTCGAAACGCGCTAAAATTATAGTTTGATGTGCTTTTTGATAAAATAATCGAAAACCGTAATAGATTTCAATTTGTAAGAAGTTATCTTTCAAAAGATAACAAAAAAAAATAACGTCGAAATCGGACGTTTTTGCGAAGCAAAAGAGTTAACGCTGTAATCCGTGCTTTGAACAAAAAAAACAGATCGTGCGCAGACCTCTTAATATAAAATTTAAAACTGATCGATTTTTCGTTACGAATCGTTAAGACTTGTATTGGTAATCGTTGACAATTTGAAAAAAAAAAACCTACTAACAGGGCCCTTAAACGACATTTTAATTGATTTACAGGCGTCCAACAGACGTCTCGGCCTGTCGTGCACCAACTGCGGCACCCGGATGACCACGCTCTGGAGGCGGAACAACGACGGCGAGCCCGTGTGCAACGCCTGTGGTCTGTACTACAAACTCCACAGTGTCAACAGGCCACTGACTATGAGGAAGGACGGCATCCAGACGCGCAAGAGGAAACCGAAGAAACAACCCTCGTCGTCGTCGTCGTCGTCGTCCGGCAACGGGTCCGCAAACACGGAGAACAACAGGCAGTCGTCTTCCGCAGCTTTAGATCTATTAGGTATGTGTGTAGTTGTGTCCGGTACGGATCCGGAGCAAAGATTTGGGGGAGGGGGACAGCAATGTTTTTACAACGCAAATACAATTACACTATAATATAATATTACCATGCGTATCTGTGTTTGAAATATCAGGACCTATAGAATTATAAAAAAAAAAAAAATCGAAGATATAATATGTCTGGGGAGAAGCCTGCGCTCATAGACCCCCCTGGATTCGTCCCTGAGCTGTGCGTATAATGTTAATCGAGCAATGTTAACATTCGGTTCTATGTTAACGTAACCGGTACTGCACGGAAAGGATCGCGTTTCCACTGCGAACAATATGGAAAAATCCGTATTGAAATTCGACTAAAATGTAACCACTTCGATCCGCATATGAAATACCTCCGATTCTCAAGTTCAAGCTAATTTCGCCTTGATAAAAGATCTACAAGATTAATACTTAGAGGCACCTACATCATTGTAACTATTAAAACTGTAAAGTCGCATGATAATATCATGGACGTAAAATGAATACACTAGGAATGTAGTGAATATAGTTAAAGCCAACATATGCGCGAGAGAGACAGACTAGATGCGTTTTATTGTTCGTGGCAGAATAAATATGTTTCGTTTTGTTTTACGATAATTTATTTAAAAACAAAAATACTGGAAATCGTAGACTGAACTATATAAACGCAATGGCCGATTCGACTTGCCGTGTCAAATCATGTGCCGTAATCACGATGAATGCGAATCAGGTATTATATTCACAAGATGCGATATCACTGTTTTTAACGATTAGATAGTCTTTGGCGAAACATCAAGTGTCCTTTTCATATCACTGCGTTTCATGATTTTATGATCGTTCCTGGTTTATTTATTTTATGTCTATGTACAGTATCATGTAATAACATATCTGAAACTTTAGTTCTAACACTGTAGAAAACCGCACTGAAAAACGATTTTGCAGTAATTTTAATCGATTATTTTTTCGGATGATCTAATCAGGGACGAGTAGTGTTTTCCAAGGAGGAGCAACGAATAGGCAATTTTTTTCTTACCCGTTTGATGTGCGAGTTGTTGCTTAGCCACGATATAAATCGACGGACACGATAATTGTATAAAACGATACGAACCCGTCGATTATATTTTCTTCGAGTTTCCTGCCGTGTTAGTATGGTCGATTTTCGTTTTATTTCGGAATAAACGTTATTAAATTTTCAGTATTATCGAAGCAGCAAATTCGTTTCGATAAACGTGACGTGTCCCAATTTCGAATCAGTGTCGAGGATTCTGGCTTTTTATTTTCGAAAAAAAAAAAAAACATTTTAGCGTTCCGATATTGTCTTTTGATCGTGTCCTACAATCGAATTTTTCGGCCGTCTCCCAAACTCGTTAACCCGGTGACGCATTTACCGACACCGGGTATCCGAGTTCAGCCCGAAGGGTAGTACGTACCCCCGACCCGTCGCGGTTTTTCGTGTACTATGGGTTTTCGGGTTTACACACGCTCGGGACGCCGACTTCCTTGGAGCGTTACCGGGGTCACGTTTCGGAAAACTCCTAGAACCTCCGGAAACCAAGTTCGAACCGGAACTCCTGTACGCAGCGTACGCGACCCGGTGTTCGAACGGCGTGGTTTCGGTCCGTCTCGCGAACGTCCGACCCGGGCGCGGTCACGTCCGGGCGACGGTTTAACCTTACTGATAATATCATGACACCACATTCGCGCGGCGTCGGCTGCACACGATATTGTTATTACGTTCTCCTTGTACCAACTGTTGTAAAATATAGACATACGTGACCGAAGTCACAACAACAAACAATGATTTAATACGGTACGCCTATACGCCTGTTATTGTTATTGTGCAGAGTACGCCGAGCGCGCGTGGCACGAAACCGGACGACGCGACACACCGCCGCAGCATATTACGCTGCGCGAATGAGCATTAAAAGACCTTTTTTTTTTTTTTTTTTTTTTTTTTATATATTCTTTGTCGATCGTACGAGTTCGCCGGCGTTTCGACGGATATAGAAACAAAATTTTTGAAAAAACAATAGCGTAACAAAGTGCGCGGCGTTGCCGTTTGCCGTGTTAAACGGTTCCGAATTATTAACCTACGTGCGAAATGTATCGTTATTCGAATAACCACAATAATAACGCAAATACCGCGGTACGAATTAGAAAATAACACCATTACGCGGTGTCGTATGCGTGTTTTGATAAAAAAAAATAAATAATCAGACCAGCTGCTGCAGATTGTACTGACTTGTGTCTGTTTCCAATTTATCTCAAATACAATTGTGAGGATTAATAATTTTTACGATTCGAATGCGGGCAGCGAGCTTCGATATTCATACAATATGGAATTTCGTTCGATTGAGTTAATTTTAGTCTCTGAATTTCTGTTTGCGTTTCGAGTTAGTAATGTTAATACTCTGATGACTGCACCGATACGACGGCGAGACGTAGCGGCTCGTGTGACCTCGGTGTAATATTGGTCATTGGCCGGTACACGCGGTGCATGCGTGAAAATAATAAATTACGAAATTTCGGTTCGGACGTGTGAAAATATCCTATGTTCAATCGTGTCGCTAAAAAGGCGTACGCTTGGCCGTCGTATGCTCAACCGTGTTTCATCAGTAACGCCGGTAACAATACTGACGAAACGACGGCGTACCGTAATAATAATAGAAATATTGACCCGACCTGTTGTAGGATCGTCAAAAAGCGTATCTCTAGATTATAATTAGCGCTCTTGCGACGGTATGGACTTTATATCCTAAGACCGTGTCCCGGAGTAAAAGGATGAAAAAAAAAAATTGCCAAATAATTTATGATGCATATTAGTTGTCGCTAAATTGCGAATTGTAATGCAATATTCGTTAAATGAACGGACAAAAGTCGTTCGTATAATAATATTGAACGGGACCGTGGCTCGTACACGTAAAATCGCACGGGGTCCGCTCCGTCAGACCATTTATATTAAATCTTGTTTATTTCACGGAAAAGAAAAAAAAAATTGTGATTGTCTCGCACTTTACATTTTAGTATTCGAATACTATGTAGAGAATATTTCGGTTTTTCTATTTCTTTCTACATTTAATCGACTACCGCGCAATTATATAGAATTTTACGCGGGCCAAAAACACACAAACGAAAAATACGGCTATGAAATTATTTTCTGAATCCCGTCAAATGACGAGGCGCGGTAATCTTTTGTCGATATCGAACCCACGGTGCTCGGTAAATACCACTAAATATCAAACTTTTCGGTATCGAAAAAATCAGCAAAAATAGGAGCACACGCCGGTAACAGGAGGGCGTGTTTAAACACACAGACAATTAAGTTGTTAATGTCTACTAAAAGACAGGCCCAGACGCCCTTTTAAAACGTAACCGAATCAACACGGGTTCGTTAAATGGGCGCGTACCGCGTTCGAGGCACGCGTGCTTTGTGCGCGAGCGATTTTATCGATTTCCACGATAAACATCATTAAAAAACCGTTTCGCTGTTTTTTTTTTCCCTTTCTTCTCGCTTTTCCCGAAGAAAAGTCGAACATTTGATAGACGAAACCCCTGTTAAACGAAACGCCGGGCGAAACGTTAACGCGCCGGTGGCTCTGACGGTCTGTACGATCGATCGATTACATTTGTTCGATTTTCGGTTTTTTTTCAGTGAACAAACATCATACGGCGGCGGCAGCGGCGGCGGCGGCGGCGGCGGCTGCGGCGGCTGCGGCGGCGGCGTCGGCTTCGGTCGACATAAAACACGAACACTACGACGGGACGGCCGAACACTTCCTAATCCCCGGTCCGCCGGTCGGCCACCCGCACCACCACCACCACCACCACCATCATCCCCAGCTCGGCGGGTTCGGTTTCCCGCTGGCGCAGGCCCCGGGGCCGGCCCACCACAACGGCTACCAGCACGTCCTGTTGAACGGCCACGTCAACAACAAACTTATGGCGTCCTAATGCCGCGGACGCGAAAACGGGGGGGCGGGGGCGGGGAGAGGAGTGCGCCGCGACTGCACGCTGTACATTTTTATTAACATTGTTATCAATATTATTATCGCTATTATCGTCATTATCATTATTGTATTTCATCGTTAAACGCCGTGTGATCGCGATATTGTAACGGTGCATGAAAATCATTGTTATTCGATAGGCTTTCGGATTTTCGATAAAAAAAAAAAAAACCCGCGAACTTTTATATCCGAAAAAAAATACGCCGACAATAATTCCAGAGTCGGTTTCGAATTATCGCAAAACACATTTGCCGCACGCACGCTCTTTCTTATCACCTCGCGGGAACTCTTCTGCACGGTTTTCATCGTTTACGAAAAATCCGGTTTCCATTGAATTACACTCAAATCGCGAACAGGCGAAATTCACCGTCCGTAGTGCGGGGCGTTTTTCGCGTTCGATTCACAAAAAAAAAATTTGTTTTTAATTTTTTTCAAAATTAGCTGTTTTTCCCCTTTTATTTAAATAACGATTGTTTTTTTTTTTTAAATGTATATATTTATATTATATTATATCATAGGTATAGGATCGACTATTAATTTATATACATTCGCGAAATAATATGCATACATAAAAATATTATACATTATAGAAAAATAAGTAAATTTATTATAATAACATAATATACTATTAAAATTGTAAATAACTAAATGAAAAGAAAAAAAAAAAATCAGTTTTATAAAAATGAATAAAATATATTATATTGTATATTATTGATTGTATATCGTGTTATTGTCCAAAATGTATAATCGTGTGAACCATAGCAAGGTTGCAGAACACGTCGAAGAATACAATAAAATGTTTACTCGGTCAAGTCAACGTATTCGAAGTCAAATGTTTTATTGGCTAATAACCGAGTTTGGTGTTAATTTAAAAAAATGTAAACTATTAATTTACGTACATTGTTTATATTTGTGAAATTGTTAACATGATAGTGAAAATGATTAAAAGTTTTTTTTTTTTTTTATGAATAGCCAATGTCAAATCGAATTATCGAATTGAAATTGAAATAAATATTACGTTTTTTCAATCTCGGAATACCAAACACGTTATTGAGCGAAAAAATAACTATTAATATTATACTTGTTCAATGTATTTTGTTAGTGTATAGATATTGTAAATGCAATATCGTACAATATCGATTTATTAAAAAAAAAAAAAAAATACATATGAAAGCTTTAAATAACAAATCGACTTAAGCACTTGTTCCTTGGGACCGTTGATTTATGAAGCCAATGTAAAAATAATAACGTTAATAATAATTTTAATAAAATTAATACAAATAACAAAAAAGGATCGAAGGCTAATAAGTTAAATGTTAAACCTTTTCACATTTTAAGTATTTAACCTATTAACCTTTTAACTCGTTTATAATGCTCAGCTTCGATATTTTGTCGCCGGTACAACTTCATAATATTACACACACACACACACACACACACACACACACACACATGTCTGTGGCTTTTCTGATTTTTCGATCGATTCGCTTGTTAACGTTTTAGTGAGCTTCAACATCCGAACTCTAATTATTATATATTATAATATCCCGATAAAAACGATTATGCGTTTGACAATAATTACAAAACTATTATAATATATATCGAAATCATAAAAAAAAATCGATAACAATTTAATTTTGTACATACAGTGGTATGTGTGCGTAAAACAAATTATCGTGCGCGTTTTGTGTGATTTGTGTATTAGAGTTCACATTGACCAAATTTGTTTAATGCGATCGATAATAATTATTATAATATAATATTAACACGGCGACGTTCGGTTTGATTAAATAGGTTTTGAAAACAAATCTATACAGCGATAAAAACTCGAGTACCATCACGAGATTATTGTGCTATAATAATATTACAACGTGTATTATAATAAAACATTATTGTATTATGTGAATATTGATTAAAATATGCATTTTCGAGATAAAATACAATTTAAAATGGTCGTCGAAAGCAAACTATTAGTTTATACGAGAGACAAACAATTTGATTTTGACGATAATTCCCATCAGAAGAAAAAAAAAAAAACGTTTTCAAAAAACAATAATTTTGGACAGCTCGTCATATTATATTATCGACGTGGAAAAAAACCGCCGAGTTCATCATCACATTTAACTTTACTCCCTTGAAATTCGGTTCTAACTTAGACGATTTGTCTGTGAGATTTTTTTTTCCTAAAACATAAACCGATTAGATATAGGTGGCAGTAAGTTTTAACTCATTGGGAATATTGGAAATATTAGTACGAAAATAATTATAAAGTGAAACTTCTCTTTTGTACTGTACATACTATTGTTAAGGTCACTGAAGTTAAAAGGTGAAAATAAAAAATGTCGGTCTTACAGTTTTCAAATTTTTGTAGGATACGTCGCCAAAAGTTCTTAATATTACATCACACGGATCTGCTAGCTGAGATACATTACATGCAAAAGTTTTTATAAATTAAACTATTTCTATGGTTGTCTATCTAATGAGTTGTAAATAAGCACAGAGTTTTGAAAAATTTTACGATCGCCTTAGGTCCCGTGAAATTTAACATTTTTTCTACCTCTGAAGAAAAAAAAAAACATTTGCATATTTTACATACAATGAAATATAGCTACTCATTGTTTACTGTTGCGAGACATTAGATATTAGTACTAAATCATATATACGGGTATTCGCTGCTGATAATTAACAAATAATGTATGTATAAAGTGTAAATGTTATTTATTTTCTATAAATTCGCAGTTAATATTTAAAATTAATACGGATATTTCAATAAAATAATACTTAATATTGAATAACACATTGAGTAACACATTTTATACACTATGAATATAAATTAAACTGTGTGGCTTGGCTATGCCGAATTGTGTTTATAAATGCATCTGTTGCTTAACGATAAAACGCAAGATATTATCATCAACACCAACAATAATTGCGGTATCTACAATCACAAAATAGGCGACGACCCTAGCGGTTAAACCGATAGCCGATAAACATTCCAAGTTTCTGATCGGTTATATCGAAATTTTTGAAAAATAAAAAAATAAACCGTATTATATTGCCCGTTGCCCGTGCAATGGTATTGCGAAGGGCTTTAAAGCCCCCGGGCACCCGCGTACATGGCACCTACGAGGTCGTATATACATTTATACCCAATAATTATATGAACGCGAGCAGTCGTTGTAAATGTAATGTAATGAACAGTTTTTTTTTTAGTTTTTCGGAAATATCAAATTTAAAAAAAAAAAAAAAAACCAGCGCAGATAGTAAAAGTACGCGTGTTGCAGCGATAGTTTGAAAACGTTATTGGAAATTATTGTTCTGTTGACGCGTTAACGCGCGCGAGGGCGAAACCCGGAGACAAGACTGGTTTTCCGTCGTCTCGCAACAACCCCCTACTTCCTCTCTTACCCCCCCCCCCCCCGGGCACAAACGCGAACATTTCCGGAGAACACGGTGCGACAAACCCAACCCCTTGGGGGGGGGGGAAAGAAACCCGAGGAGATCAACTGCCTCCGCCGCCGTGTATAATAATAATATTGTGTACACGACCGGTTGTCATTGCGGTGTACCGTGACCGAATACCTATCTATAATCTGTGTACACGTATAATAAATCGATTTATTCGACGCGCCAAATAAAAATACGATAATATATTGTCGTAATTTATGAATTATCGTGTAATAATAATCGCAATAAAATCCGCTTAGGAAACGTAATAATAATAACAACGCAATATTAACTCGCGGACACGTGTAATATTACGTTCGAGAACGTTTCGATACGTGCCCACACGACTCGTAGGTTTCTAAACATGAGTTTAGACCCCTTTCAACTATCCTCGTTGTAGAGTTACCAGGCCACCTATACATGATTGTTGTGACGTGTTATTCGGTTGACGAGTACGCGTATTAAACCATTCGTAACGTTATTATTAGTAACGTAAATTCGTCTTACTACTATCGCTATTCATTTGAGTATGAGAGGGTATTAAAATATATACATTTATTATAGCCAATATTAAAAATATAAACAGTACTTAGTTATGTATAGAACTATATAGATCGTTGTTTAAAATACGTTTTGAAACCCGGGAACATGGCTCGTTTTTAGAGTGGGCTTTTTCAACTTGTCCGTTTGTTTTTAACATAACCAACCGCAAGGTACAAGTATAACTTATACTTGTGGCGTGGCGAAAGACTTTATTTGAGGCACGTACTTTAATTCAAAAGGTGGTAGGTGTCCCGAGGTAACGGGGTCCTCTCACATATCATAATGTAAGTAAGTACATACTTTGAAATCTTTCTGAGTTACCAGACGTAAAAACGTAATTGCTAATATCGCGACATCATATTGGACAGTATACTTATCTAGTACCAGTTTTAGACTGTAGTACCAACCTGCTAAGATACTTAAGGTGGCATTCCACTGATACCGTGTATACATGTAGACCGTGTGGACCGTGTAATATCTAACCCAGTTACCACAATATTTGATAATCTAACCAAAATGGATCTTTGATAAAAATAAATAAAAAATCAATTATATGTTGATGATGAATTACTAATTAATTTAAAATATGAATTCAAGTCCACATTTTCAATCCGAAAACAATAATATTTTTATTGAATGTATTAATCATAGTGAATATTCACTATTCAATAGCTATTTTTATTGTGTGTCTAAACGTAAATAAAAAAACGATATAAAAGTATGAAGCACGAAACAAAATGTACACAATGAGATGGTAAATTATTGTAAACAAAAAACGAAAGTATAAAAAAAAACGATTACGCGTGATATGGTTATGATGGGCTCGACTAAATGGAAACTATCGAACTAATGGTGTATCCATGATGGACACAGGTATGTTGGTCCACGTATAAAGCCGATAAGTCAAAAAAAAAAATATAAAGTCATCAGTATTTTTTTCATGTAGGGACCCTATGCGCCCATAGTGGGTGGTGTGTGGTAGGTATAAATCATTGTGCCTAATTAGGTAATTGAGTTCACCACGCCACTGTATAAGTATACAATACGGTTCGCATAGTGCGTTCGGGCTACTTCTTAAACCGAACGGTTTTTGTTAGGTGACAAAGTCAGAATTCGCTATTACGTGTGGTGACCACGGAAGGGAGCCGGAAGAAAAAAGAACCCTCCACATGTAACGCTGCCGTTTTTTGAGATGGGGAGATGTGACGGGCAAAGATGAAAGCTATCCAAATGGAGAGTCAGACCGGAAAGTAAAAGAAGATGATAGAGAGAACCGGATGATTGGGCGTACGACGGTTGGTTATAGTGGCCAAAACACTCGAAAGGTAAAACATTTATATTTGGTGGAGAGGTCATTATGAATTTATACTTAAAAATATTAAATAAAATCATATTAAGGAACTTATTTTGACAACACATTTTATAAAAATCTGATAAAATTTGGCATAAATACTGTCAAAGGTGTTTTAAGACCCATCGAAAAAAAAAAAAAAAAATGACTAATTTTTCTTGGGATTTTTTATCAATATAACCGTCTTATTCATGCTTATACGTGTATAACCATCCGCACAAATTTTACGTTTTTTTTTTTTCTAAAGAGTATTCAAAATATAGGTATGGTCAACGCTATATTATAATATTTTAAAAATGAAACGTACGTTGAAAAGAAATTTAAAAAAACATCCCGGATGATAATTAAACTCGTGGCCAACCACAATTAATTTGATTGGACAATAATAATGATAAAATCTCGTCTTGTCTTCTCGTTATCGAACATCATTAAATGCCTGGTCGTTGAACACGGAGATTATTATGGAGTTACAAGACTCCATACTCGGTATTTTTTCTGTCTGCGGTTTCCTTTTGGCCTAAGAACATTTTTGTAAAAATATACCTATATAATGCGAAAAAACAAATAATAGTATACAAATGTACCGAAGGGAGGGAAAACTATTTTAAAAAAGCTAATACTAGACCAAAGTCTTCCTCGCGTGTTCCATTAAAATTAAAGTGCCCTGTAAGATACGTATACTTCTTGGCCGTATTGACAGACTATTTATGGTCGTGTGATATTCACGTGTTGTTCAGTTGCTTTTTATGCAGAAGTTCTTCGACAATATATATTGTATAGTTTATTATGCGTCATGAAAGTAACTTGGGATATCGTATACTATAAATAAAAATGTCGGCTATTCAATTCAAGAGTTTTTCCCACATCATTTCGATTTTTATCCTACGAATTGTTTATGGAAAAATACTGTGTTCAGCAAATCGTATTTATATCTTGGCGATGTGAAATATAATGTTTTGCTCAGAGACAGTGACACCTAATGTGTTACACTATCGACTATAAGGCGTGGTAGCTGTTACAGCTATTGAATTATTATATCTACCCATAATATACTCGTCGTTTGAGTATTGCGGCGAGTTAGAAGAAAATCGGTTGGACTCCAATAAATAGATAAAAATTACGCTTCTACAAATATCTTAGTCGATTTATTATTTAATAATGTAATATTTTGTTATAGTTTCTGTACGGGAAACGATTAAAAACCTAAAAAAAAAAAATAACGTTTTGAAAACCTGAACATATAAAAATACAGCAATACAAATTTTACAAATCAAGCAAAAAGAAACAATCATTGATTGTTTAAATTCTCGAAGTAAGCTGTATGGCCGTTTCGTTATATATATTAGCTATACCTAAGTTTTTGTCCTAAATACTTAATTTACACTCTCCGTTAATCGTTCGTGCCCGTAATATTATCATCGTGCAAGAATTTGTACGATTATTTATTTTATTTCGGACATGTCGTTGGTTGATTATCGCCTCGGGAGATTTCCAAAACGTCTGAAAATTCCACCGTCGTTATTCATATTCATATTATTATATGGCATAAATCGAGTGAAATGAGTAATTTATTTGTTTCGCACTAAGTATAATGTGCGTATTCATGACAACAATGATTGTTCAAAAAATATTGAAATAATAAAAAATAATAATAACAAAAAATAATTAAAAACGGTTGCCAATGACTACCTTATTTTTAATCTTTCAGTCTTTTTTAAACTAAAGAACTACATTTTCCTCATTATTTCAAATATGAATGAGAAATTAAAAAAATGACCTCCTTAAAGTACCATACACAGAACATTTCCTTTTAGCAAATGTGATATACTTGATAATCGGAGTATGCTTTCTGATAGAAAAAGTGTTCACATAAAAAAAAAAAATAAAAAAAATAAACAACGTTGTAAAGCCAATACATTTATCGTTTCACTCAGAATTTAAAATTTAAAAACCGAAGAAATTTGTACAATATCTTATTATGTATTGAACTAGTGTACGAAATAAAAAAAAATACACAAATATAAAATTGAAAATAATTCTCGTGATACACAATTAATATTATAAAGTAAACTCAAAAATCATTACGAAATATTGAAGTTTATTTCATAAATATTAACTTTGTTCAATTGCCTACCTGCAGCTGTACATAGATAAGATAAACATATTAAAATATCGTTACAGTCTGTATCTTGTTTATATATTATATTTTTTTTATTATTGTACTTTTTTTTCTAATTCCTTTTTATTTATTTAAGTTCGCGTGCAATAGAAACACCACTCTATTCAAAGCAAATAATAATAATCGTAGGTTAGGTTAATACATCACGATTTCGATGCACGTTATTATTGTTATTATTATAGGTGGTTGATAGATACGAGAATTGTATACCGAATGAACTGACGATTTCAAAACGGTGACCCGTGCCAAAACCTCTTGGGGTTTCGATGATTGGTATTTAATTGCTCGGATTGGCGAGCTCTAAGGGGTATACGTATATAAATTCGCAATAAAACATCCGGACAACGACATCCGCGCTTATATATGTAACCCGAAAAAAATGAACAACAACGTAAAACTAATGTTATGCAAAAATTGATTGTTAAAAAAAATAATGTATAGTGCATTTTTTTATTGGCTTAAAAACAACACAAACATATTTTGTTTACATTAGTTTGCAAATACATAATAATATTGTCTTGTCAAAGTTATATCAAAATTCATATTATTTACGATTTATATAATTTGGTATAATATTATTTAAGCCGCATCAAGTGGTTATTTTGTCTGACTTTCAGAAGTGCACATACATATTGTTTTTTGTAATTAAACAAATTAGTGTTGAAGAAAACAATAATGTTCATAAATACATTTTTTTTATTATTATTATTCGTTCTTTTCGTAGATAACCAAGTCGTTATTGTTATTGTACAGGCAGTGCTAATTTGTATTTATACTAGTACAAAATGCCAATATCTAAGATAGAATCCAATGTGAAATTCAATTAAATTATTGGATCATCAGAGATTGTCGAAGCAGATAAAGATATTACAATTTTCGAGTCGACATTGACGAATTTATTCTTAGTAAATTCGATAGAAAATAATATTTAAAAACGAGCCATATTATTATCATCAATTAGCGAAGAAATACATAGAGTGCTTTTTAGTTCATGTGTTCCTAGCATACCGGATGATGTTCAGTATGTTTTTTGTCGGTATGGGTTCAGGACCAATTCAAGATCGTCTCTAAGAAAAAGACGCGTCAAAGTGTGATGTAACGTATTCAAATTTAATGGAAATTGCAACAACTAAAGAAACAGTAATGAATGAGAAAAGTGGCTGGAGAAAAAAAAGATAGCGTAGATCTAAAGTACCACAGAAAAACTAATGGAAACGGTCAATTCAAGCGGAATTTCAATGTGCCCAAGGAATCAAAGTCAAAGTGTAGAGTTTGTGGCCGTTGCAATCACGTTTAAAAAGACTGTAGGTACAAAGATTATGAATATAACAATTGCGGTGGTCATTTGTCCTCTGTAAGTAAAACGGATAATGATACAGATGGACAAACAACAGAACTGAATATCAAAGATCAAACAATAGTCATCTAAAAACTGTATAATGTGTTTATGAATGTTATTAAAGTACCCAACAGTATTATAAAAACTCAATTTGATATAATATGGTTATCGACATTTATCAAAAATCAAATATTAAAAAAAAATACTTCCTAGGATAATGGAGACGGGTGCAGCCACTATTACAGATAATTTAATGGATACCTGTAAGCAACAATAAACCATTACTAACGAAAAAACGATTCTGAGCGGAGTTCAGATTATAGTGATGCTTTGTCAACAATATGTATGTCATTTCATAGTAAATAAATAAATAGGCTTTATATACTTTATTTAATAATATTTGTTTAATGTTGTACCAATTTTCCCAATTTTTCTAAATTTTTTTCGATTCCCCATGTTTTATCTTAGTTTTTCACATTTGCTAGGAGAACTCCTGAGAAAATCGAAAAAATTCCTTTTTACCTTCCTAGAGAAATTTCCATTTAGACACTTTTCTTTCATTAAAAGTTGGAATTCTACCAAAATTGCTGGTAGAAAAGTTGTTCATAGAAAAAAAAGCCGTAATATATTTTATCTAATACCTACATTTCTTATATTTTCTTATTTTTTTTTAGTTTTTCAAATTTGATGGGGAAACTCCGGGAATAAAAAATCGAAAAACGATCTGCTTAAAGTACCTTTCTACATCGATATTTTTTCAGAAAAGTTGCTACACTTAGAAATCCGAGCAAGTATTCTTGTGAAAAAATTGTTAACAGATTAAAAAAAAAAAAAAAAAAAAAAAACATTTTTATAAAACCTTAAGTTTCTTCGTTCCACTCAGAATCTAAAATGTTTTCCTTACATCTGCGGAACCTTGTGCAATGCTGTTATCACAGTCTACAGAGCCCGTGTGCAGTAGGTTGTTTTTTCGTGCCTCATCCATGCATTCTTGTATTTACAATTTTTGGTCTTGTAATAATAATTCATGATTTCTCCAACAAGCAATGTTTACAAAGTGTATTATAGTAAACATGCCTAATGTACTGCCGATGGGTGGCGATGTTATAGGTGGGAAGATAGGATACATAAAGTTAGGCATGTATTTAATTTATAACTGTGAGCAACGATAAGCTATTACTAACGAAATACAATTCTGAGCAAAGTTCAATTTTAAGTAGGTGCTTACCTATAAGACTTATGAAGTATCGCAACTAAAAACGTTTTTAAAAACTATATAAATTACAAATACAATAAAAGTATCTGCTAACTAATAAACCGAAAATGTTCAAAAACCTTTTGTACTTTTTGTGGACCACTGCAGTTTCAAGGAAATAATCAAATAAATTGTAATTTCAACCATAATTGGCATAAGTGAGCGGATGTTTAAATAACTTAATAACGAAACCATTTTTCGCCAACGACCATACCACGTTGAATACACCGGTTCTCGTCCGATCACTGAAGTTAAGCAACGTCGGGCGTAATTAGTACTTGAATGGGTGAACGCTTGGGAAAACACTACGTGCCGTTGGCATTTTTTTTTGTCTTTTTAAAAAAATCTTTCAATAGTTTTTGCAAAATTTGAAAGTATGTTTTTGTGTTTTTTTTGTTTTGTTATCGTTCCTATTTTTATTTATTACACTTATTTGTTACATTTTTGTCATCCGTAGAAAACTGAAATAAAACACAAATTTGAAAATTGCGTAAAAACGATTATGACGTGCACAGAAAAAATTACCAATACCGGACATTTATCATTTCAAAACTAAATAAATCATGACGATATTATAAACAAACGTATAGTAAAGTTAAAGGTTCTTAAAGTAAGCTGCTAGTTACAGAATTATTAAAAAAAAATAAATTGAATTATCATTATTCTCTTTAGTTAATGAAAAAGTTTTTTTTTTTTTTGTTATGCTTGTTCTAATAGTACTTATATATATTCATAATATTTGAATTTAACGTGATAATTTGAATAAATTTTAAGTAAGTGGTACAGTTATAATATTATCGTGCTTAAGCCGATTATTATAAGTCCAAAGAGATTTCGTGAAGATTTTTGTTTTTTTTAAAAAAAAAATTGTTTTATGTATAGATATAATCTTGTGAGTTTACGAAAATAAGGCGATGAACGGAATGTGAACAAAACAAGTATAAAATAATATGAAAAAAAAAAAAAAACGTTAGTTAAAATTATGTGGCTTATGTGACATAATATTTGCAGTTTAAGATTAATTAGTAGGCTACCAAGTAGAGACATAAAGTGCTGTATCTTAATATTTTAACACCCGGGGAAAATGAAAATGTTACATCCATTTCAGGGACATTACCAATTGTTATTTTTTTTTTTACGAAAAATCATGCACACTTACACAGTAGTGTTACCAACAGTGTATAAAACCACTCACAATATATAAAACTAATAAATAATTTAAACGTTTTTAACTAATAAATCAAAAAATTTAAAATTTATACTAAACAAGTAATAGTTTTTGAAGGACTTTTCTTAATAGTTAATGGTGTTCTTGTGACTAAAATCTGTAAAATCTGTCGGTCAAGTTTAGGACTCACAGTTTTATTTATACAAGAAATAACAATGTTTATGTTTAACTTTGTTGAAATTAATTTTTTTTTCCATTATAAAATTAATAATTTTTATAAGACTATAATTACCATTTCATAAACCATACCAAATAACGTCAAACTATGAAAAAATATTTAAATTGCTGAGAAAATATAATTTTTAATAAAGTGGCATCGATTTTTGTTCCTGTCCCTCTGAGAAAAGAGAATACAGAAATGTTGTTAATAACTAGAGACCGAAATTATATGCACTAAAAATGCGATAAATATAATCAAAATATAGGTGAACGGGTCAAAATATGTTCCAATATTCATCGTAAATTTTTATTATTAAAAAAATTTAGATAATTAATAATTATTCATTGAGTGAAGAAAATGAAAATTTTAAATATTAAATACAAAAAACAATTTATATTTATTTCAGACTTAGAGTGGAGCGAGGAATGTATTGGTTTTACAATGATGTTTATTTTTTTTATGTGAACACTTTTTCTACCAGAAAGGATACTCCGTTTATCAAGTATAGCATCTTTTCTGAAATGGAATATTCTCTGGATGGTACTATAGAGAGTTAATTTTTTGAAATTCTTATTGATATTCTAGATAACAAGGAAAACCTGGTACTTTAGACTAACAAAGATTAAAAGATTAAGAGTAAGGTTTTCATTGGTAGCTGTTTTTATTTATTTTTTGTTATTATTAAGTTTTTATTATTTTAATATTTTTTTAAACAATCATAGCTGTTATGGAAACACGTATTTTGTTGTAATCATTTTATCGTAATATGACATATATCATATATTGTATTGTTGACAAAGCAACATTATCAGCTGAACTCGACTCAGAATCGTTTTTTCGTTAACAATGTTTTATCTTTGCTTACAGATATACATTAAATTCCCGTCCGTAGCTTACCTTCCCAACTTTCCACATACAACAGTGGCTGCATCCACTTGCGAAGTATATCCGTCCTATCAGATTCTGAGTGGAATGATTTTTGGTTTAGTTTAATAAATTAAGTTTACGGAGGTCGGGGTTATAGACGTGCAGTAAGTACTTAATTTTAAGTTAAAAAGCACATTTATAAAAAAATTTGCGCTTTACTCGTTTTTATCTTTAGGTAAATGCTATATAGAGGTCTTAGAACATAGAGCCATATTCAATAATTGGTCAACCGAGGGCACAATAGAGGACTTTAAAAGAAACACGTAAGTGCCGAATTCGGAGGAAATACGTTTCAAGGAACCTTACCTTTTTTAAAATTGTACAACAGGTTTATTCGATATAGAGATCAGGATTTAACGAAGGACATAAAATAAAACCGAGATCTCGAATTTCACTGATAGCCCTGGGTAAATTTGAGCCTTGAATAGCATAGGCGAAGATAACAGGTATAAGACAATGTTCAACTGGAAGTCCAAATTATTAGACCCGGTGACTACATTGTCCAGATGAGGTTGTAATTTTTCACAGCAATCAATTGTATTAATACGCAAATATATTTGAAATAGTCAATAAAAATTGAAAGACGACTGCGTGATTAAGAACGCGGTTAATATTATCAATATTAATACGGAAGAGAAGAGGAAAAAGGTGAAGACTCGGAGGAACACGACAAATAAGGGTCAAAAGGAAAATATTCAAACCACGTTAATTAAGTATTGCTATAAAACAACGAATAGAGACGGACTTACGTGACGCCGTTTGGTCGACGAAAACCCTCGGAGAATTGTAAAGGCCAGAAGAGGAAATTATGTAATAACTATAATAGTTACAACGGCAATAATATTGTGTGTCGTGTAAAACAAAACGTCGTCTTCGCTAAATTTAATCAATTACACGGCGCGCGCGATGCAACATAAATTACTTTACGGTATGTTTTTGTATTGTTTGCGATAATGAATTCTTTTTTTCTGTTAAACCGAAATCGGTCGTAAACATTCCGGGCTAAGGGGTTTACTTCGAAGTTTCATTTCTATTTCATGTGTATATTACGTTTTACATTTATTTTTATTGTTGTATTAAATAAGCGTTGTTTTGGTTGTAAAAAAAAAAAAAAAACGAAACAACGGTCGAAACACAATAATAATAATAAAAAAAAAAAATATAAAGAGAAAAACGACGGGGAAAAAAACCGCAAACGTAATAATTATCGCTTACCTATACCTCAGTTGTTGTCGCTATACAACAACAATAAAAATATACAATTGCCGTGAAAAATCGTATTTCCACAATAAGTATATTATAACTAACGACCGACGGACGGACGCGTCGAACGACGTGACCCTTCAAGAATTTTTTTTTTAATGGATATATATTTAGACGTCGGGATTTATGATATACGGTTGACAGGTGGCAAAAGCAAACATTACTTTTAATGGACACCGCCGACGACGACGACGACCACGGCGACGAGGGATCAATGGTCAACCGTCGCGGCTAAAAGGCGGAATTATAATACCATATGCACATATACGGTTCGGGTGGCGCGTACGTGTGTGCGTGTCCTTAAAAAAAAAAAAAAAAAGACTTTACGGCTTTTGAATAAATAATAATAACGAAAACGTGTCCGCCGTCCCGACACACCACTAGTCGTGCGCGCGCTCCCCATATTTACACTCGTACAATTATCCGCCCATTACCGATTTCGAGCACCGATTTTCTTCGCGCCCTCTCGCCCACTCGTCTTTCCACGTACATTACCGCGGGGGGGGTTTTTTTCCCCTCTACTTATTGTCACGGTTTTTTCTATTATTATTGTTATTCGGGGGTTATACGAGAAACGCATTATCGTACACATATTATACATCGTGTGTGTACCGAATACGACGACGGCCGTTGGCGCCGCCGATTCGACAGTCCACAACGGTTTCGGACGCGCTAACGGTCGCTGCCGTGCATCGGCAATAATAATAATAATAATAATAGACACGCCGTGTGTTGATACCGCACCAGTTACGATTTTCCGGTTTCATAATACCAACGCGAAATATGGGTAAGTATGTCGAACAATAATATGCGTAATATTACGTGCGCGGTTCCGTGTAAAATTCGCTTTTCCGGACGTCCGCCGCGCTTAGAACCCGATCGGTCGGCGGTAAGTATTTTTTTTATCTCTCTCGGTTTACCGCGTTTCCGAATATTCGATTCGTATTCGACACGGTCGTATTCACAGTCTCGGTGCCACTAACGGGAGACCTGAAATCGAAATCGCGACGTTCGGGTCGAATTCGGAATGTATTACGAACGCCGCAGACCAAACAAATATAATACGTATTGACGAGAATTATAAATTTCGGGGACGGACGGAGCCGCCGTAATAAATGGGCCTGAAATATTGCCGGAGAAAAAAAAGCGACGGTGTAAGTTGTTACGCGTATTTCAAACGGCTGTTCTCGTCGTTTTCGTTTGACGATGTTTGACGAGAAACGTTAACGTACCGTCCCCGACGAGTACTATTCTCATCCCGGCGTTCGTGTTCGTAAACTTCACGGGATTTCAAATCCGCACGCCCCGCAATAATTTACGTTCTGCATACGTCACGCGGTTTCGCTGAATTGCACGGTCGTCCGTCGGCCGGACGCGGACGCAGGTGCGCCGCCGTCCTCTCGCCGTCAAGATGCACCGCGTGTCTCGCATACGGAACGCGAAATGAAATCCCGTCGGGCGTGGAAAACAATATTTACTTTAACGGCACAATAAACTGCGCGCACAATGCGTACCTGTACAATACCGTGTACGGTTCGTAAAACGAAATCTTTCGGGAACAAAGACGATAAAGCCGATTATCTGTTGCACCGGAGGCAGTATATTATTATTATTATTCCATCGCTGCATTTCGCATACGACCATAGTATAATTACGCATGTCTAAACACTCTAAACGGTTAATAATAATAACAATAAATAAAGATACGCGTTTTTTTTTTGTTTTTTTTTTTACTACTAGAATATTGAGTTCCGACGTTGTCGGTCCGCGCGGTTAAGTGCACGTTCGTGAAATTAATTAAACATCGTGTTTGTTTGCTTATGTCCGAATAGTTATTGAAGTATACGCTGATAATGGGCGTGATTTTTTTTACGAGTTAAACAAACAATATAACGTGACGTATTTAGACACGGGCACCTCTACTCGATTAAAAACCGTAATAAAACGGACGTGTCACGTGATTGTCATCGCCGCCGGTGTGGAATTTTTTAGCGGACGTTTTTTTTTTTTATCGTCATGTAATATTATACCTATACGTTATTATAGTTATACGAGTATTTATCTACAATATTTATTCGGTTTTTTTTTTTTTTTTTACGCGAATTTCTATTTTATTAACATTTTATAATTATGTAATATTTTCGTACAAAACATTGATGGTACGTAGTTATCGGAAATGTTGGAAACGTTTATGAAAATATGACAAATTCCTGATAAAGGTAAGAAACAATACTACTAGCTACACTTAGTATGCTTGTTGTCATTACCGTGTAAAGTTTGGGACTAGAAAATATCGAAACATTTATATTCAAATAAATGTACAAGTAAATATTTACGTATTACGGTCCCGTGTCCGGGGACGTCGTTTCAGTTTTTCGATACGGACGCAATCATTTGAATCCAGCCAATTTTTTTCCTCCCTCGGGCCATTATACATCTTGTTTATTTCGCGGAGTGAAAAGAAATTCTCGGTTGCTTCGATAGCTCATATTCCCACTTGACATTTTTATATTCAAATACTGCAGAGAAACGTATCTATCGTGTATTCCGCTCTGCGTTCAATCGATAAAAACATTTTATGCGGGCGAAAAACGCGTAAACGAAAAATGGGACTGCCAAATTACAGTCTGAATCCCTCGGATGACACCGTTGACCGTGTTGTTATCATTAACTGTGTGCGACCGTGAAATAAACTATCAAATCAACGGTAGCGTTATTAACATTAAGTCGTTCGTCAAAACGTGCACATAATTCGGTATATTTTATCGAAAACATTTATTTATTATTTAAATTACAGGACGTACCCTTCCCGTCCCGGTCTACTGTCGAGTGTGCGGTGACAAGTCGTTTGGAAAACACTACGGCGTTTACTGTTGCGACGGTTGTTCTTGTTTTTTCAAACGGAGCGTCAGGAGGAGGATCGTCTACACGTGTATCGGTACGTTCGGGTCCGCGCAATTAAATGCATAAAATATAAAATCAAAATATTATACACGTATATCATTATGTATACTTAGCCGGCACTGGCCAGTGTGTAGTGGACAAAGCGCGAAGAAACTGGTGTCCGTTTTGTAGACTGCAAAAATGCTTGCGGGTCAGTATGAACGTCACCGGTAAGTCGAAAAGTCGCTCGAGTATAATGTAGTAGGAAAATTCGAAAATCGTATTTTCAGTTTGTTCGTAATAATATTTTAACCCGTTATTTTAAAACGGAACAGTTTAGTAAATAAGCGCATGTAGGTATAGAAACAGTGGCGGCTATCGCGAGCCTTGTAAGCAGGTCAGGCGAACATTTTGAAAAATACAAGGAGAGGTGGTGTCAATGTGCAAGGAGAGATGAATACACACTAACGGAAATAGAAAACGAGTCGTTATCGTTGATTATTCGTTGACGACAGACTGCAGTTTAACATTTTGAAAAATGGCATTTATTATAAACTACCATGTATGATGTGTATTTAACAAAAAAGAAAATCGTATTCGAAGTAATGTTTCACTCGGCTCATCCAATTAGCCGCCACTTAAACAAAATTCGGTAGTATTTTTAAAGACGGCGATTCCAGTTGTGCATGTTTTTGGTTTATTTGAATGGCTTATATGGATCAAAACGATTGTATAATTTTCAATTATTTTACATATTAGCCGTACAGGAAGAACGAGGTCCGAGAAAGTCTAAATTGTCCAAACCCACTGAACTCTCATTGCCGAGAAACTGGAAAGTGAGAAGTAAGACAGTAATATTATTATATAATATAATAGGTCGGATTCATATATTTGCCTGAAACGTTTTTTTCTCTTATAATTATTAGAACGTCAATATTGTGCTAAGTTTAGATTGAAATTGAAATCGGAGTTGAAACACAATAATAACGGAATTTAAAGAAGACAATACGTAGCTTTTATCAAAAAAAAAAACAAATTGCATACAAAAGTGTTACGGCCATGTTAGTTTTCGTATTGTTTAAACTTAAACAGCTTTAATTTTATACATTTTGTTATTTGTGATTATAAAATCTCCGATTTTAGTCTACACTTCTCGATTTATATCCCAAGATATTTTGCTAGGCCGTCCATTAATAAAACGGGGATAACGCGCTGTGCGTTTATAAGACGGAGAAAACGCATGCATATCACGCACAATTAACGAAAATATTGTACTCACGTCCAATAAATTTATAATTTATTATATTAATATTCTTTGTAATAGTTACGAATTCGTATCACGGGAGTAAAAATTTACGTATTTCCTTTGAATTTTTCCCGCCGATTTTCCGATAGTGTACTACACAAAAATAGTCATTACTGGTTATTTTCCTGGTTCACTGCAGGTGAATATATATTCGAAATCGGCGCCCAAATATTTTTGACTTGTCTGAGGCAGTGCAGATTCAGCGACCCGATGGTCATATTACCGAAATTCGACCAAAACGAAATACTCCTTAAAACGTGGCATCAATCTTTCGTGCTGATGGCGTCGTTTTGGCCGACCAATCTCGTCGCGCTATTTTCCGGGTGAGAATAACACCGGTATAATGTTAGATTTGGTGTGTCACAAACTCACAACGTGGTTGTATTTTTTTTAAAAATTTTCCGTTTTACATTAAATCACTTACATATAGGTCCAATTCGAGGGTGGAAAACATCGTGACCGCTCTGATCGCCAGCTACCAGGCCGTCAGACTCGATCCCGTCGAATACAACCTGGTGCTCGCGCTCATCTTATGTCGACCCGGTAAGTGACACAAGATGATAAATAGGACTGTGAATTTAATGCACAAGAAAAATCTTAAAAAAAAGTATTCACAACTTAAAAATACTGCCCATGTGCAGCGGAGTTCCGTTATTAGGGCCAAATTTCTTCCCATTTATTTTTATATTATACAAATACTCATTGTACAATCATCAAATATAACCGATTACTGTAAAATTAGAATAATGTGTGTGTTATACTAATATACTACAAAATTATATTCATACAAATGTTGACATTTTAGTATTAAAATGGTTGGGGAGATGCCCTTAAAAGGCACCTTTTTTAGAAATTTTTTTTTTAAATTTAAGTTCCGCCGATTGTAAAATTAAATGGTATTTTTTTTTATAAGGTTTTTAGTACATTAAATCAACAGGCTTAGTTGTTAATATCGCCGAGACTTTGTACTATTACGTTTACACGCTGGTAATTTTGTTTAACCAAGATCTGTGCAGTCCGGAGTACAGGGACGATCTGACCGTCATCGGTGCCAACGTCAAAGACGCGCTGATAAGGCACGCGACCGCTAAGTCGCCGACCAGATACTATGGGATATTGGCCTGCATATTGTCGGTCACCGAAGACCTCGCGGGTTACATAAAAATCGTCTTCTTAGAGCCATCCGTCAGAAACGTTCCGATGAACCATCTCGTGTCGGTCGTCACTTAGATCCGGCGAATTGTTCGTATATATCCGCGGTTTGTGTACCGTCACGACCGAATCCGTTTGTTTCAAAATAACGCTCAAACTCGCATAGAAAAAATAAACACAATTTAATTTGCTTCCGGTATTTTTTTGAACATTTTTCGTTATCAATATGGTCAAGATTTTTATGTAAAAAAAAGCTGAAATATTATAATGCTAATGTTCTCCGTATAGAATACGAGTGCAAATCTGTTTGGTATACGGTTAATCCTTTAATACGATGTAATAAAGTCCATTAAAGTATATTACAAAGATTTCATCCCTAATTCTTTTTCCCTTTTTGGTGGTACCGTTTATTCTCCTGATTTACTAGCCTCTGTCACATTTCGCGTTCCTTCTCACCCAAGAAAGACAAGCACAATCAACCGCTACACAGGATGTTGCATTGCCTTAACTCTACTTAGTCTTAGATCTCATCGCCTATATGTATTAGTGTTTATTTATGCTTAAATCGTGTTTGTTATGTTACTAAATGCCACGAATGTGTTTAGTTATTAAATAAAACTATGTAAACCTTTTTTTTTTTTTTCTTAAAGGTAAACAAAAAAATGTACTAATTATTTAATAATGGCAAAGTAATAATAATTATAAAAATATAAAACGAATTTTGTCTGTAAATAAAACAAAATATAAGATAATTTGATAAATAAATAACTTGTCTTATCAGTATAATAACAATTGCGAGTTGGTTAACCTCTTTATGCTTGGTAAAAACACATTACGGTGCTAAGATATTTGGTCCATGACGGCGACTTAATAGAACTATGAGAACTATCACAGTAGTTTTTTTTTTTATTAAATTTATCAAAAAAATTTATTAGAAATAGATAAAAAAAAATTATTCAAGTACCTTGAAATTAAATTTATAATACATTTTTTTTTCTCAATATTTACAAGATATCAAGATATTTAAAAATATGATAAATTATCCCTAAACCCTGAAATATTTTGAAATCTGCAAAAAAAAAAAAAAAAGAAAGTAATAATATGTAACAACATAAAAAGACGTCCTAGAATAATGAGGTCGGGTGCAGCCACTGTTATAGGTAATTAAATGTATATATGTAAGCGACGACTAACCATTGCTAACGAAAAAACGTTTCTGAGCACAGTTCAGTTGATAGTGATGCTTAATCAACAATATATTATGTGTCATATTATGGTAAAATAATTAAATAAATATTATATATATATATTTTAATAATATTTGTTTAATATTGCACCGATTTACCCATTTATCCCATATCTTATCCCGATTTTACCCATTTTCAGGGAAAATTCTTGAGAAAATCGAAAAATGACCGCTTTAAAGTACCTCACCAGTCATATTTTCTTTTAGAAAAAACGCTATCTATGTAAAATGAGGAGCGAAATTGCTGGTAAAAAATTAATCTACAAGAAAAAAATATAGTAATATTTTACTAATGTATTTTTTATTATTTTCCCGTTTTTTCTCCGTTATTCACGATTTTTTCCATATATTGGGAAAACTCCTGGGGAAATCAAAAAAAGATCAGCTCAAGTTACCATGGAAATAAAATTATCTTACAAAATATAAGCTACACTTGATATATCGGAGCAAGATTTTTGGTAGAAAAGTTTGCACAACAATCCGAGAGGAAATTTGCGATTGAAATAGTCCGAGTGACTTTTTTTAGACTAGCAGTTAACAATAAATCTATTAATTAGGCACATTAAAAATAACGAAAATTATAAAATTCACAGAAATTCGTTTTGAGTTATACTACTAAAACGACACCCAAGTATATAAATTGAAAACGTCGAGCTAAAAGGATAGCATTCTTAACGTTCCAAAAAAAAAAAAAAACAAAAAAACTTACATATTATGTACTATCTTTCGATTTAAGAAAATGGAATGAATTTTTTTTCTTGATTTTCAACTTGCTTGAACCTTTTGTGCAATATAGCAGTTTTTCAATACGAATCAGTTAAGCGCAAGCCTAGGATCGATCGTCTATTAACTATAGTTTTTTAGATAATTAACCTTGATCTTTTAAATCATACGGATTGTAACCGTATATAAATAGATATTATATTAAATTTGCTAATACGTTTTTGCGCATTAAAATCTGTTTTATTTTATTTTACGTTAAAACAAACATTTGAACAAAATATGTACGTTAAGCTAAAGCGCATCTAATAATAATTATTGTAATATTAACATTGTAGGTAGCGTTTTGTCGTTTAAAAATATACACATTTGCGTCTTTAAGGGAACAGTAACACGCGTTAGTATCGTATTTTATAGAACGACTATTTTATTGTTGTATAGTACCAAATGGCCGGATATATTTCACACAGTGGGTAGGTCCCTGGTGTAGGCGGAAAGTCGAGAAGACATATTCTGGTTTGTGTGCCGAAAGCAACGATATATAATCGCAATCGAAGCAAAATTTTGAGCGGAGCTCGGTAAACTAACGGGGTTATTGTATCAGTTCGTTAGATTATAGTAATATTTCAATTTTTTTTTTTTTAGATTTAAAGCAAGGCGAGGAGGAATGTGTGGGTTTTACAATGATGTTAAGTTTTTTTTTTATGTGAATACTTTTTTTACCAGAAAGCATAATCCGATTATCAAGTATAGCACTTTTCCTAAAAGCAAATGTTCTTTGGGTGGTACATTAAAGAGGTGATTTTTTGAAATTCTCATCATATTCGAGATAATGAGGAAAACCTCGTTCTTTATGTTAAAAAGATCGAAAGATTAAAAATAAGGTTGTCATTGGCAACCGTTTTTAATTATTTTCTGTTCTAATTATTTAAACATTTTTTTTAAACGATCATTGTTATCATGGGAACGAACATTTTTGTAATCATTTTACCAAAATCTGATATAAAGTATATGTTGTTGGCATAGCAACACTATCAACTGAATTCCGCTCAGAACCGTTTTTTCGTTAGCAATGGTTTATCGTTGCTTACAGTTTGTCAGTTTCATTTCAAAATCTGTGTGTAATATTGTCAAAAATCGAGTAAATATTTTTAAATAAAGTACAATCTGCCGAAAAAATCTGTACCATTTACGGTAAAATACGAAAAATCGGTGAATTTCTATACTAAATGAAAAACGGCAGAAAATATTTACGAAAAAAAAAATATGGGTAAGCCACGCACTTTTTAGTAAATTTAATATTTTTGTATTTCGTTATAAACCCGAAAACACAATAATGTAATACGCTCAAACATATATAATCAAAACAAAAATACGTAAAATCGTATTAATTCATGCGGATGGACCGCGAAGACGCGGTCATCGCGTAATCGGAAAATCGCTTCGTTTTGGCAGTCAAACCGAGTAAAAATAGATGTTTTTTTAGGTCTAAAACGAGGTCGTTTTAACTTGTATATTTTGTACGTAAATACGTTGAGATCTTAATATTTACGTAAGTATAACGGCTTTGAATGTCAACCGCAAAGGCAAACGCGCAAAATATTCGATCGTTTTTTTCGCGAATCTATAATAATATAATATATACTAAATAAATGTACATAATAATATTATATTGATATCGAATTGTACCACGACTTTTCTGAGTTTTTTAATAATTCACCGTTTCCATAGATGAGTTTAAAGAATATTTCAAAAATACAGTCGGCTGCGACACTTCGTACTTAAACAAAATAAGATTTTTTTTTTTTTTTTTTAATTCGTCTACAGTCTGCACGTCTTTTATTTTGTCGTTCGGTATTTAACAACATTATTATAATTGCTAAAATACGAGAATGCTCCCGGATGCGAACAAAACAAATTTTCTCCGTTCCCGCTAATTTTAGAAGTAATTAATAACAGCACGTTTTATTCATAATTATAAACCAAACTAAAATAAAATTTTTTAATTTGTTTTTTTTTATTTTAAAAAATTCTAGAAACAATCAGCTCTATAAAATGTTACGTTACGGTTATTTTTTGTCGTTCTTATTTTCGAAGGTGAAACCACTGCCGACTTTTCATTTTAAAATAGCAACGTGTATTATAAATTTCATAAATAGATGACGTTTTTAGTTTAACTAAATTTTGATGTTAACATTTTTAATATACGTAGACCAGTTGACGAGATGTTGCATTTAGAATTTAGCCGTTTTGTGGGTAGGAGGAAGTTAGTGGAGCATCTTTTGTGATGCAGTGTTTACTAAGTGCTCCCCTGCTCTCCCCCTATCAACACAACGAAAAAATTAAAAGTGGAATATCTCGTCAACGACTTGACGGAAACTGAAAATATCGATACCAGAATTTATTTTAATTAAAACTTCATCTATTTATGGAATTTGTAATGCCTTAAATTTTCGATTTACTTATTTTCCGACTAATTTTCACGAATTTTGACTACGATATATAACTTTGGAAATTAAATATGCAATTTAAAAATCACGAAAACAGCATGTATATTTCTGTTTGAGTATGAAAATCTGAAATATAACTATATTATGAAATGGAGGACAATAAATTTTAGAGTGACATTTTATTATTTTTTATACGTACGCAAATCATGGAAATTTTACGTCACTGGTTTGTACTTGCAGCTCGGAAAACATTATTATTCGAGTGGCACTGTTCACCCTGAATTCGGAAAACGAGTACACCGCAAAGGATACCGACGTCGGATTGATATTTTTATATAAAACAAATAATTATTAAAAAAAAAAAAAAACCTTTTCGAAACCGCTATATTATATACTCGCTATTTTATATATTGTTGTGGCACGTGCGCAGTAATAATGCATACGTACAGCGTATACTGTAGTATACAAATACAATAACAAAACGGGACGACAGTATCAATAAAAACAACCCACTCGACAGCTCTTTGAAGGGTCGTCCAAAAAAAAAAAAAAAAAACGAATCTGCTGACGCGTATATAGTAATACTCTAAACAGGTGTCTCTTTATTGTGCCGCCATCGTACTGACAACGGCCCGTTATTATTATAATATAATAGTTGTTCCGGTGTTAAAACCTTTCATCTTGTCCATTTTTCTCGCGATATTCCGTTTGATTGATACATACGAGGAAAAAAAACGCCCGATCTAATATTTATTTGTTTGTTTAAGGTAACCGGATATCCGGTGGCGCACCGCGCAATCTCATAAACAAGCACACGCACTCACGCCATATAAATATACACATACATTAGTGCGAAGTTTTCGATAAACGTTGTTTTAAAAAAAAAAACCTTGTAATGCCGACGAGCGTGTCACTGTTATAGGCGGAAAATCGGGAAGGTTAGGATACGTAAAGTTATTTAATTTTTATCTGTACGCGACTGTAAATCATTTTTAATGAAAAACGATTCTGAATAAAATTGAATTAGAAGTAGAATTGAATTCCAAATTGAATTCAAATTTGAACGTTTATAGTTTACAAAATATAATTTAGAAAAGCCCGCTCTGCGACCGTGCGAAATCCCCGGTTTTTAAACTGTAATTTCATCATATACAATTCGGTTACCTAGACAGCATACGTAATTTTATTATTATGTATTTGTGTAGAAACCTAAATAAATTAAATATCTTAATTTGAAAATAGTTGTCAGGATATTTTTCAAATTCTTAAGTCATTTTTATTTTGGTTGCTATATTTTTAATATTGGCTAGTATGAATTCATATTTAATACTCATATTTAAATGAATAATAATACATTTATGTATTACTGAAAGCTCTTAATAATAAAAAAAAAAACTTTACGAATAATACACAAATTCATATGTCGACCGAATCAACAACTGCGATCATTATTGTCTATTATTGATAATATAACAACATAATTTTTATAACATTTTAAATATGTACTAAACTTGATGTCTCCGAGATGGATCTTAATGTTTTGAAATATTGTATTGTATAAAAAACAAACTAGTGTAGTTGCTGTTAGCGGAAAGCCGAGTGAATAGCACCGAACGAAGTAGAAGTTTATTAGACACAGCGAAACGAATAGGGCAATAAGTTAATGAGGAAAATATATAGAGTATATAATATGATAATCCAAAGAAAGGACTAGCGGATAATGCATACATCCATCTAGAAGTGGACGAATACAAAAACAAAAGAATACAAGAATTCGTATACCTGGGTTCACGCATTACAGAGAAGAAAGAGATCCAAAATGAAATAAGAGCCAGGATACAAACAGGAACCAGTTGCTTTATAGTTTAACCAAGGCTCTTAAATCAAGATTACTATTCAAAGGCCTAAGAAGCTACAGTTTAATCGAATACTAATAAGACCTGTAGTTATGTATGGAAGTGAAACCCGAACAATGCAAACAACTTAGACAAATAACCTGATAGTAATCGGAAAGAAAGGTCTTAAGAAAAATATTTGGCCCGTGTCTAGGCACCGTCTTGAAGACAACCCCTATTTTCGTTGAATCTTCATTGTCGTTGAGGCCAAATGTATCGATCTTTAGCAATTAAATTTAGTGTTATGAAAAAACCTCATCGGCGGTTTTTGAAAGATTTGCAGGTGTTTTTTAAAAAAAAAAGTAAAATATGATTTGTTGTACCTTCGGTAATAAGTTGAACACTTAGAGAATAGTAAACGCCGACTATAGGGTGTTTTTAAAATATTGTCATCTACACATTTTCAAAAGGTGTTTTATCTCAAAGGTCGATATTTCTATGTTTAAGTTTGTTGCATTGTCATCATCTCTTATAATTTTCATATTTTTCCGATTATGGAATAGCAAATTTATTTTACAACCTAATCAGAAAAAATGGGAAGAGGTGTTTTTTTTACTATTTTTATTATTTTTTTTTTTTTTTACTGTTATATGATTTACTATTCGACGTAATGGACGTAGTTGAAACGAACACGGCGGCATTTTAGGTTTTGTTTATTGCCTACAAAAATACAGCACTATATTGTTCGTTTTTACTTTGTGCATTTGTTAGCGTACAACTTTTAATGTTAAATAATACACTACTTAATGGTCGTAAGTGAAATTATTGCAGCAATGATAGAAATCAGAGGGCCGAAACATATTCCATAGATTTTCGTATAATATACGCACAGTTAAGGATTAAATAGATAAACGGTACTAGACATAATTATTTTCAGTATCTAGACATTAGATAAGTATTAGATATTTATGTTGCACAACACTTTTAGATGTCTTCCCCTCAAATAATTTTCTATATTCTCTTTTAATTTGTATTATACGGATCACTAATGAGGGAGGTCCTCATATCTTTTCGTTTTCATCAAAATATGTGAACTATTTAATGAACCATGTAAACCCCGTAGCAGTTTAAGACACTCGCGTCGAAGATACTCCCAACTCCGGGTACAGTTGACAACGAAATCTTTTAGATTCTGAGTGAAGCGAAGAAACTTATAAGTGTACAAAGATGTTTGATTTTTTTTTTTTTTTTTTTGTCTGCGCGCATAATATCGCCAGCGAAAACCGTATCGATTTGAATAGAGCTAATACACCTAATATAGTATGCAATATTATTATTGAGTGTTGATATTATACGCGACCTTATCAGTCGTGTTTCACAATAAATTCTATCATTGACTCGGTTATCGCAGCATCGGCTCTGATGTACAATGGCGAAAAAGGGGAAATAGAAACCCGAATGCTTTTTGCGCCTATGTGTATACAATACGTTACGCGGTTGTTGCCACTATAAAGAAGACAGACAAATTATATATTACAGAAGAAGAAAAGACTCCCAACAATGAAGCGACGATCTTCTTCGGCGATAACGAAATACGTTTACGGACGCGACAAATAACACAACAGATTTTATTCATTTAGAGAACACAATATGACACGTCGTATTATTATGACAATTTATACTTATTTTATTTTTTCCAGACTCCGCTATGGTACCCACGTGCAGGTGACGAAACGGAGAGGGACGTTTTCCGAATGTTTGATCTCCGTAATTTATTTGGCTTTTGGAAACGAGACGAAAATAGTCACGACAGCACAACGAGACGGCGACTATATTATTATAAATTATAATATATTATTATACACTCGAGAATGAGGGGACCGGCAATGGGTTCGAAACGTTAATACGATATGATGATGACGATGAAACTAAAGACACGTCGCGTTTTATATGTATAAATATATATTTCCGAATGGACGAAAATAACATTCTTGTCCGTGACCAAAATAGTCGAATAGGTAGGCTATTTACCTAAAAAATCATACACAATCTTTTATGTTTCAGTACATTTCTTTTCATAATGAAAGTGTATTGTACTGGATGATTGATTATTTATCGCTAAACACTCATTATTTCAAACATTTTTTTTTTCTGACGATTTATGAAACAAGCAGCTCTTAAACGTTTTACATTTTCATTAAATTTGTCCTTTTTATTTTTGACAGTAAAACGACTGCGTGCTTTTAATTTTTCAAATGGCAGCCTATATTTAAAAAAGAACGGGTATATTTCGCACGTGGGCATAGCCATTGTTGTAAATGGGATGTTGGGAAGGTAGGATAAAGATGGGGATTTAATGTATACCTGTAATCAACAACGAATTATTGCTAACGAAAAAACGATTCTGAGTTCAGTTTATAGTGTTGCTTTGTCAACAATATATATGTCATATTGATAAAATGGTTATAACAAAGTGCGTTTCCATGAAAACAATGATTGTTTAAAAAAGATTAAAATAATAGAAAACTTAATAACAAAAAATAAATAAAAATGGTTGCCAATGAAAACCTTATTTTTTAATCTTTCAATCTTTTTGAAGAACCAGATTTTTCCCATTATCCCGAATATTAATGAGAATTTCTGATAATCGGTGTAAGCATTCTGGTAGAAAAAATGTTCACATAAAAAAAAAAAAATAATAAAAAAAACAATAAACTTCTTTGTAAAACCAATACATTCTTCGCTAATCTCAGGATCTAAAATTCATAACTAAGTAGAGTTTCGGTTTCTGCTATTTGTAACACATGAACGCTAGACTCGATCGCGAAACGAAAGTAACGACACTGTCTAATTTAAAATCAAATATTTTTTATAATTCGATATTAATTAATGATGTATGCAAATTCTATTAGGAAATTCGACTCTGGTCTGGGTCTTCTGAACTTAAAGACCCGGAAAACGTTTCAGCGAGAGTGTAATAAAGTAGTTCTTAAATCAATTTAGAAAACTCATTGTTTTAGATTCTGAGTGTAGCGAAGAATATATTGGTTTTACTAAGATGTTTACTAATTTTCTTTTTTTTTTGTATCCTGTGTACAAAAATTTGACCATAAATCTTCCTCAGATATAAACGCGCGGCACCTTTTCTGAAAGGGAATGTTGTCCATATGGTACTTTTAGGTGGTCATTTTTTTGATTTTCCAAGCGGTTTCCATAATATCTGGGAAAAATCGGGATACAACGTAAGAAAAACGGGAAATGTACGAAATTAATGCTTTTATTATTTTATCAATTTTGTTATTTATTGTAATTCAGTTAAACATATTCGTAGAAAGTTAAAATTTAGACAGTAAACTTTTATTTGCCTTTCCTAGATGTGGTAAAATGTTCAATAGATTTAAGCCATTTTTGAGCTATTTAGAGACATTTTAATTTTGCAAGTTTTGTACGTAATTTTTATTCGGTAGGTACTCTGTGATAAAATTGTTAGACTTAACAGAAATTCTAATTAATATAATTTTTGTTTTTATTAAGAAATTTAGATATTAAATTTTGACGAGAATTGTTTGAATAAAAAATTATGTGGAACAAATCTAATTTTTCAATTTTTTTTTTTTCAAACATTGTCGATTTAAGAAGGATGGTCAGAATTGAACGGGTTAACTAAGTTTCTAAATTATAACTTTTTAAAGTTCAGATATTATGAAGATATTACATGTTTATGTTAAATAACTCTATATTGCCACTTTATTGTACGTTTGTTGTTGTTGAATGGTCATGTATACGTATTGTCATAAGGGGTCGCGGGGTTCAAAAAGAAATGTTTTGCTCCTTTTTTTACCTTTGACCTGAATAGGGAAGAAATGCTTTTTAAGTGAACTTAGAGACCTAGCTATCGCACGCTCGGATGATTATAATCGAAAAATATCCCTCGATTTGTTGCAAACTTTTCTACCGGAAATCTTGCTTCCATGTATCAAGTGTAGCTTATTTTATGAAAAGAAATTTTATCTCCATGGTTTAGGGAGGTCATTTTTGTTATTTTTCAATAGATTTCATAACAACTGAAAAAAAACCGGAATAAAATGACGGAAAAACAGAAAATGTACGAAATATAGGTATTAGTAAAAAAATATTATGGCCTCTTTTTTCTGTGTACAACATTTCTACCAGCAATTTCGCCACGATTTTCAATGATAGCACTTTTTATGAAAGTCAATCAGAATGGGAAGGTTCTTTAGGGAGGTTATTTTTCGATTTTGCCAAGAGTTTTCTTAGCAAATGGGATAATCCTGGAAAAAACATAGTAAAACCGGGAAAAACGCAGGAAAAACGAGAAAATTGATAAAATATTAAACAAATATTATTAAAGAAAATATATAATACCTATTTAATTATTTTACCGTAATATAATATATACAAGTATATTATATACTCGTATATTGTTGACACAGCCTCACTATCAACTGAATTCCACTCAGAATCTTTTTTTCGTTAGCAATGGTTTATCTTTGCTTACAGATATAAATTAAGTCACCTATAACAGTAGCTGCACCCGTCTCCATTAACGTCTTTTTTTTTATTAATTTTCGTGCGTTGACACGATTTATACGTGGTTACTTATAGCATACTTTGGTGTATTTAGAATTTCACTAAAAACGGGAATATTATTGAATTTGAAAATTATGTCATATTGTATACACGGATACCCGCACTACAAAAAAAAAAATCAATTTTTTTGTCGACATATTTTTGTAAAAGTAATTTACATGATTCAATCTGACCTCAAATTGTTATTGAAGTCAAATAGCTAGGTATACTAGCAATTATTATCAATTTATTATCATACAATTTAGATTCTAATCAAACCTTTACGTTTGTACAGTGGTTTGGAAATAGGTTTCGTTTTAAATATGAATATGCATACTCGTTCAGGGTTTTTTTTTTTAATGTATTCACGTTTGGTATCAACACATGAAATTGTTGATTTTCCCAACTAAAAAGTGAAATTTAAGTATGAAGTTAAAAACACGCAGTCATTTAAATAACAAATACTAAAAAAAAGTTCAAGAGGGCAGATATACTGCGCCACTATAGTGTAGTACTGTGAATACGTTTTATGTTTATTGCCGTATAGTGTACACAGAAGCTCAGCGCGTTTATACAACAATATGCATGTCTATTATTTATACTCTGAGTGTAGTGAAGAAGCTATTTTTTTTACTACAATGTGTTTTTTTTAACCGGAAAACAATTTTTCTATTTATAAAACTGATCTAAATCGTTCATATTATTCATTAAAAGATTCACACGTATAATTTTTCTAGATCCTTGATAATTTTGCTTAGAAATTGAAAGAAAAAAAAAAAGACAAAAAATGGAGATATGTCTGTTTTATTTTTGTGGCTTTCCGGATAATCTTGGATATAAAAATGGATAAAAAAAAAACTTATTAGTCGACCGAGCTCCGTTCGAAATCGATTTGCAATAATTTATCGTTGCTTTTAGTATATAAATTAAGTAACGATAGACTTTCCCAACTTCCCGGCTGCGACAAAGGTGCGAATTAGGTCCGGAGTTAGTTTCGTTTATTTTCGAACGTATATTTTGTACAGACGTCGACGGGTCATCTAATTTACACGCAAGCACCGATTTCCTCCCCCCCCCTGAATTGTACAATTCAATAATACAAGAGATCATCAAGAGAAAAAAAAAAAAAACAAATACTCCGAAAGTCAAACGACAATATATTAGAAGTATTGAGAAATCCCGTTCGCCTTTTAATCTTCTCCAGCCGAATTCGCCTAAAAATAATACGAAAAAACGTCGTGCAAACCGAGTCGATATAGTTCCGGAGATTACTCGTGACAAAAAATAATAATAATAATAATAATAAAAAATAAATAAATCGTTTTTTTTTTTTTATACGCGTACACATTTAACGGGTTATTCGATTTCGCAGCGATATTGCCGCTCAGTTTATTTCGTACAACGATACAATTTAACGACGCGAAAAACACCAAAACTCTTCAATTTAATACAACACAATACGAATAATAATAATAATATCGTAATGAGTAATGACGTATAATTGGGTCGGTTTTTCAGAGCCTAGAAAGCGTTCGCTGACGTAATAATGCGGGTACAGGTTGCGGAATGATGACCGAAAAAACACGATTTCTGTGTTTTTATTATTGTTATTGTCGTACACCCAGATATTTCATTTGCGTGGTATTTTCCCCGTTTTATTTTCTAAAGCCATTTTACCGCGGTCTGCCGGACGATTTCCACCTGTTTCGCGTCGCACAGTCGCGCGGACGGCACCCTACGCGCTACCGTTGCCCGTTATTTTCGCGCGTTTCGGTGTAAAATCGTGCGGCGGACGTCGGACGACAGTTGTAACACACGCGCCCCCCGAGACAATTGTGCAGGTATGTCGTCCTGGACAATAGTCGCGACGCTATGCATGGTGAGTGCACATCAACAATACTATTATAATCGTTAAACAACGCGTTTTAGCCTAAAACATAAACGCCAAACTCGCGTTATAATGTACGTGACACGTGTTATAGGACGGTCCGTCATTGGTGTCGGATGGTCGTCATCCGGTCCGAAATGTTGAAAAAAAAATGTCCCCATTTTTTTTTTGGGTTTTCGTTTCATCATCCCTCCGTGTCACTGTTTCTACGTTGAATTTCCATTCGCAATGAGAACATATACGGATTCAGTGTGTTTAGACAAATGCACGGATTCAATAAACTGGACCTAAACTCGCCCAGTATTTCAATGGGCCCTGAAAAAATACCATGTCACGGTAAATTTTCGAGTGAATATATGACGTTTTAAAACGATACAAATCGATTTTTATGAAATGTTATAATAAAATTAATTTGGTTTTTTGCGGGTGCAATACTTTTATCTACCATTTTTCGCCCGATATTCAAATGTCTTCTTACGAGTATGTATATTCGATTTTCAGAAGATTCCAAAAAGCTAGCACGCTGCACTCGGAACCAGTGTCGATTTTTTAAAAATTAAATGATTAATTTAACGCAAAAAAAAAAAGAGTCAATGAAGGGAATAAAATGCAAATCTAAACAAATTAGGGACATATTTTTTTAATATTTTTAATATAGAACCGATTAATATCTATCAAAACGGAATTAAAAATAAAAATAAATCTTATAAAGACTAACCTAATATATGTATTCTATAGATTATATTGTATAAAAAAGAATATGTGTCTGTTTGTCCCTTATGCACTACTACACCATTCGTCCGATCGCCATGAAACTTTTGTTCCACGTTGTACGGAGAAGGTTTATGTAGCTATTGAAATCTACTCCATACTGGACACCATTCCCTAAAATTCGATATTTCTGTATTTTTAATATAAAGACCTAATTGTTTATGTTGATTTACGGGTTACCTCGGTAACACGAATGAAAAAAAAAAAACATAGTGTAATTCCCGTGCTGTGCGGGTATCTACGGTAATAACATATAAGTAATTCGTTCTATATTATCTTTTATACATAAAATAACATGTCCTGAATGACCTGACTGATTGGTTCATCATCGCCTAGCCCAAACTACTGGACGGAACGGGCTGAAATTCGGCATACACATAGCTATTATGACGTTAGCATTCGCTAAAAAAAGGGGTAAATTATGGGTTTTAGATATATTTAGTACGAATATGGAATTGTCCGTTTCATGGGTTACCTGGGTGACACGAATGACAGTTTAGTTGTTACGCACAAGAAAACTATTATTATCATAACTATTATTTACACAATTATCCAGCAAAAGCAAAGCGTTATACAGCATTATTACAGCTAATAGTTTGTATTGAAAAAAAAAAAAAAAATCCGACGACTATTTCGTTCTATTTCTAATCTATTATAATCGATGATTGAGTGCGCGTGTATTGTTACTTTTAAATTATACATATATTACAGCCATCGTTGTTTTGTTTTTGTTTTTACCGTAATCAGTTTCAATATTGTATTTATATGCATGGTTATTAACAGTCATAAATTCGTTTGTGTACGCGACGTGTACATAAATCATAAAATACCTATATATTATTCGTTCTGAACGGCAATAAAAAACAAAAAAAAAAAAAAGTTAAAACCCGGGGAGATACTAACGAACATTATCGTCCAATAATAACAATAATTGCTCGCTCAGATAAATTCTATAATTAGATTGCTATTTTTTAACCAGTAGTATACGTTACGACGACGTGATAAATCTTTTCTATATCGCTGTGTTTTCGCTCTTAATCGACGTACGGTACAACAAAGTCCCGTTTCGTGTCGGCTCGTTCACTATAGAATTGGTCATGGGCATTATTCAAATAGTTCTTAAATTTCTAATGGGAAAAATCCTAAAAAAAAAAGAAAAAGAAAAGAAGGCTGGTATTCTTAATGGGCGTATCACTGTTTTACGAAACTTGAAAGGGCGGATACATAAAGTTAATTAATGTATTTCTATGAGTAACGACAATGCATTGCTAAAGAAATACGATTCCGAGCATAATTAGTCGTATGTTTTACCTTGTTGCCAAGGTAACCCAGAAATCAACAAAACATTTTTTTCATTTATTAAGATAAACTACAAGGAAGTTAAAAAAAATAATTACCTTAATGCACCAACTAGATCAAAAATTCTACAAGAAAGTTTCTTTAAAGCTTATAATTGGAGTTATATTTCTGATAGAAAAGTTGTTCACAGTCGGAATAAAAGCACACATCATAGTAAAACCAATAGGTCCCCCGGTATGCTCCGAATCTAAAATAAATATCATTGTAAAACCAATACATTCCTCGTTTCGCTCAGTATAAGGAAAAAAATCGAAAACAATGAGACTGTTAATGCCTTTTTCCGTTATTTCCTGGTATTTTACGATTATAAGGGAAACTGTATACAAAAAAAAAAAAAAAAAAACCTAAATGTCTCATATAGATCCAAAATCCTGAATCAAAGGACTTTTGATTGTCGTAGCAAAGTAGCAAAAGTAGCAAAAGTGTTCACAGACGAATACAAAATAAAACATGAATAATCGCACAAACCAATACATTCCTCGTTTCGTTAAGAGTCTAATAATGAAAAAAATAATGATCGTGTTTTCAGAGTTTGAACGGATTTTGGTCGTTGAAATATCCCAAAGACTACGGGCCGACGTTGTTTGCAGACCGTTGCGGTACGACGGTGTTCGATTTCATAGTAGTGGGCGGCGGTAGCGCCGGCGCTACCGTCGCGTCCCGTCTGAGCGAAGTGCCCGAATGGAACGTGTTGCTTTTGGAAGCGGGCGGCGATCCGCCCGATTACACGGAAATCCCGTTGCTGTACAGCGAAGCATTGAGGAGTGATAGCGACTGGTCGTTTTTCACCGAGCCCGAACAACACTTGTTCAAAGGCTTGGAACGTGGCAGAAACCTTATTTCCAGGGGCCTGATGTTGGGGGGATCGTCGTCTATGAACGCCATGATGTATTTGCGGGGTACCAGGCAGGACTTTGACACGTGGGAGCGACTTGGCAACACCGGATGGGGATTCAATGACGTGTTCCCGTACTTTCTCAAGTCCGAGGATTTCACGGGCAGCGGGAACAGGCTCGATCCCGGGCTCCACGCGCGGGGCGGTCCACTAACTGTCAGCCCGTTCGAGTCCATTGACCCTGCTTACCAGGTAATCGTCGAGGCCGAGCGTCTGATGAATCTAACCGAGGTGGATGATTTGAACCGTGTCGTGCCACCAGTGATCGGGTACGGGAAACTGGACGGCACGGTCCGACGAGGACTCAGGTGCAGTACGCTGAAAGCGTTCCTCATACCGGCCGCCAATAGATCGAATCTCTTTGTCGCGAAAAACGCGAGGGTCACTAGAGTGGTGTTCGACCATAACAGACGGGCGGTAGGTGTAGAGTTGCTAGTGCCACCGTCTTGCGGCGGGCTTGTCACCAATGTCGTCAAGTACGTGTACAGTAAACAAGAAGTGATACTTTCCGCGGGGGTCATAATGAGCCCACAAATTCTGATGGTCTCGGGCGTAGGGCCTGCAGGGCACTTGCGCGAGCATGGAATCGATATCGTCGCGGATTTACCCGTCGGATACAATTATCAGGATCACGTTTCGTTCGCGGGACTCGTCTTTAGCGATCGGAAACACAGGCCTAAGAGCGAAATATCCGAAGAGAGCAGGGTATTGATACAGAGAACCATGGATTTAACGACCAGTGGTATAGCAACGCTGGGCCTCACGAACCTCGTGACGTTCATTAAGACCCGAAAGGACGCGATGTATCCCGACCTGCAGATAGTGAAGGTACGGTTTTCGTACAACACGACGCGGAAGACGACGAATAAAAGGAGCAGAATGTCCAATCTGTTCGGGTATTCGGATCGGGTGGCGAGATTGTACGACGAACTGAACACCTTGAGCGACACGATTCTCATGATACCGATAAACGTGAACGACCGGAGTACCGGACGGGTCGTGTTGCGGTCGTCCGACCCGAAGGCGTACCCGAAGATCCACGCCAATTACCTGTCGTACGCCGACGAGGTCGAAACACTGCTCCGGGGCATAGAATTCGTGGTGGAATTGTCGAAAACGGAACCTATGGTCAGCGCCGGTCTGGTCCTGGAACAGGTCAGGTATCCGGATTGCGCAAACTACGCGTGGGGTACCCGGGAGTATTGGTTGTGCGCCATCGAGAATGTAGCCGCGTCCTTCTATCACCCGGTGGGCACGTGCAAAATGGGACCCGCCGACGATTACAGGACGGTGGTGGACACCGCGTTGCGGGTGAAAGGCGTCCGCGGGTTAAGAGTTATCGACAGTTCGATAATGCCGAAAGTCGTATCGGTCAACACGAACGCAGCGACCATAATGATAGCCGAAAAGGGATCCGACATTATAAAACAACATTACGGCAAGCTCGTGTGATCGGCTCGTGGATCGTGACCTGCACGCTTTGCCGACGGGCAGCGTTTCGATGGTCTCGAATGTCTCGCCCTATTGCCAAAAACTCAAAAGTATCCCTCCTACACTGCATTTTCCGGAGTGATAGCGACATTTTCGAATTCCGTCCAATCGTTCAATTTGCCTTCTACTATATTATATGTATAGATTTTCAAGTACATTGTAAATCGTATAGTAATTGTATTCAATAATTATTTTTTCGATCTGTCTGTTTAATAATGAAAAAAAACACCGCGAAGTGTTTTAATGCATAATAGTATATGGTATACTTTACTTTACAATGTTAAATAATGTTTTTCCGTCGACTATTTTATATAAGTTATTTAGACTATTGTTAATGTGTTATATAAATGCATATCAGCTATACAGCTAATGTGTGTTGAAAATAAAAGTAATTTCAAATGTGTTTATAATCTAAAAAAAACCTATTTCGTAATTTAATTTGCATTTAAGGAACATAAAGATATGCGAAGTTAAGCTTACGTCAAATAGATAAGGCTATGGGACATAAATAATTATCGGACTGTTTATAATACAATAGTATATTTTGACCGTCGTAAATGCTAATTAATTTATGTGCAATATAAATTGTTTTTACGGAGGGCGAGCAGGTTTCGTGCCGTTCGATGGCCAAAACGATTAGCCTAATTGTATTAATTAATCGATTAACATAAATAAATATGTATAGTATGGCGGTTGGTGGATTTAAATTAACATAAGAATTAACAAAATTCGAAATCTTAATCCACGACCGACTAAGACTGCTCGATGGCACGAGTGGATTATCCGTCAAGTTCCTTCAAGACAACGGTATCAAAGCTACGGTTCAGGCAGGTTGTGCTTGAGGTAAATCGGTCTTTGAACCGCACAAAAACAACAGTGTTGTTATAACAGGTAAATTTTTTTGTAAACGAGCACAGTTTTGTTTAAAATTGCGTTAAATGATTTGAGTTTAGTAACATTTTCGAATGTCGAAAAAGACTATTGAACACGAACAGAGTACAAAATCTTTTCAGTTTTCCAAAAATCCGCCTGCATCGTATGCGTATTTTATCCGGTTCGTTTTGCGGTGACTGTATACGTAATGATGTTATTTCGATGAATAACTTCCGGTCTGCGTAATTACTAACAAAAGTTTTATAATTATGAGTAGACAATCCAGATTCACAGATTCGATCCATAGTCCGTTTATTAAACGCAATTATGGTCGAAACACAAATGTAATTAATTACGTATCGTTGTAAGAACGAATTATCAGGGTCGTCACTTAATAACTGGTACAATTTTTTCATTTTTAATATTTCGTCTGCTTTAATTTATTAATTGTAAACCGGATTATACGGATCATTTTCATTTTTTTTTTTTCAGCACTAGACCGGGTTAGTTTATAGGTATACTCGCGGCCGAAACGAATTTACACGAAGAATAATATTAATTCGGCTCGTAAAACGCACGCTATACTATATAGTACCACGTTTGCGATGTTCATGCGATGGCAACTTCCCCGATCCATATAGGAATGCGTCTAGACCTTGACTGTACATACACATTACATGTATAATGCAACCGTATACACGGGCTTGTCTGTTTTTACGTATATTCGTAAATAAGTGTATATATATATATATATATATAAAAAAAAAAAAAAAAAAAAAAAAAAAAATGTTTCCGACCCCTCCCAACGAAGTCGGCCTGTCGAAGCAGTGACATATGCATTGCGGCCAAGTCTGTTTTACTCTTCATTCAGAAACGCGCCCAGTGTTAAACAATACCAATAAAAGAGCGGTGTTGCTCGTGAAGTGAACGGCTATGACTTATGGATTAAATAAAGAGCACACGAGGCCACAATACTATTGCAGATATCACTACTTTGATAGGCTGCTTTTTTTTTTTTTGCGAAGTGCATTGGGACTAGGCCCTTTTAAATTCGGAGCGTGACGGGGAATCAATTGATTTTACAATGTGTGTGTGTGTGTGTGCGTTTTTTTTTTTTTGTCTGCGAACAACTTTTCTATCAGAAAACTTGCTCCGAAATATGGACAATAGCATATTTTCTGGAAAGTAATTTTCTCTCGTTAGCGCTTTGAGGAGGTCGATTTTTGATTTTTCAAGGGGTTTTCGAAATAATCGGGAAAAACCGAAAGAAAATTATAGTTAAAACGGCAAATATTTACGGCACGCCGCGGCGTTATCGTTTTCACTATTTTTATTATGTTAACACGGTGTTTTCAACCAGAAATATTATTTCAATCGAAAATTGCAAGTGATTAACTTTGTTTCCGACAATTACAGGGGCGTTATGCAATAGTATACGAATGCATCCCTTACATTTTTTTTAGTACACCTAAAATTTATAGAAAAAGTTAACTACAAAATAATTTATATTCTGAAATGTTCATTATGTAATTTTTTTTTTTTTAAAAACAAAGTCATTAGAATATTAACAAACAAACTACAATAACAATGAGTAGACTTAATTAAATTTACAACAAGTACAACAAATTAATTGGTTTTTATTTACTGTTCCAAGTATGTCCAACTCAAAAACCATCTCTTTCTCATATACTTGCACCCTAATGGCTTTGCTTTGTATTGCATTGCTTCCGTTTTAGTTGGTTTGATTTTAATTGTATAGATTTTCAATACATTTTTAAGAAATTCTGGCAAAGAACTGGTTTGTGTCGTAAATATTAATGCATTGTAATTTGAATTCTTTAAATACTTGTTGCCATACGTATTAAAATAGCGTAAACAATATTATTTTAGATTCTGAGTGGAGCTTAGAAGTTTATGATTTTACAAAGATGTTTATTTATTTATTTATTTTTTATCTGTGCGCAACTTTTCTACCAGAAATCTTGAAATTTTTAAGTGTAGCACTTTTTCTGAAAGGAAATCAGTGTAAAGAGGTACTTTAGGAAGGTCATTCTCGGATATTTTCATGAATTTTTTCATCAAATGGAAAAAATCGAAAATAAAAACGGAGGAGAAACGGGAAAATATAAGAAATGTATAGGACTAATTAAAATATATTACGGCCTTCTTTTTTCCTGTGAACAACTTTTCTACCAGCAATTTTGATCCAATTTATAATAAAAGCAATTTGTCTAAAAGGAAATTCGATTGGGGTCATTTTTCGATTTTTTTAGGAGTTTTCTCATTAAATTTGAAACCGGGATATAATATGGGAAAACAGAAAAACGTAGGAAAATCGGTACAACATTAAATAATTATATAAAACCTATTTAATAATTTTACTATAATATGATATGTATATATTGTTGACAAAGCATCACTATCATCAGAACTCCGCTCAGAATCGTTTTTTCGTTATTAATGGTTTATTGTTGCTTACAGGTATCCATTAAATTATCTATAACAGTGGCTGCACCCGTCTCCATTATCCTAGGAAGTCTTTTTTTTTAATATTCGAATTTTGATTAATGTCGATAACCATATTATATCAAATTGAGTTTTTATAATACTGTTGGGTACTTTAATAACATTCATAAACAGATTATACGGTTTTTAGATGATTATTGTTTGATCTTTGATATTCAGTTCTGTTGTTTGTCCATCTGTATCATTACCATTTTTTACTTACAGAGGACAAATGACCTTTTCCACCGCAATTGTTGTATTCATAATCTTTGTACCTGCAGTCTTTTTAAACGTGATTGGAACAGCCACAAACTTCATACTTTGACTTTGATTCCTTAAGCACATTGAAATTCCGCTTGAATTGACCGTTTCCATTGGTTTTTCTGTGGTACTTTAGATCGACGCCATCTTCTTTTCTCCAGTCACTTTTCTCATTCATTGCTGCATCTTTAGTTGTTGAAATTTCCATTAAATTTGAATACGTTACATCACATGTTGACACGTCTTCTTGTTAAAGACGATCTTATAATCAACAAATTATTAATTCTGGACATTGAGCTGAAAGTTAAGAAACGATTTGCAGCGGTTTCGGGTACTCCCAATCCCATTCAGCCCTTCTGTTGTTAAACCTTTTGACGCGCAAGCGACATCCGTCCGAATCAATAGTTTGTAGCTGTTTTCAATGATAAACCATCGCTAACAAAAACAATTCTGAGCGAAAGTCGGTTAAACGTGTATTGTTTCGAAACGTTGCGATCGTCGCGGTTTTTGTAAAAAAGGCCAACTTTAAACTTTCATATAGAAAACGATATTATTACGATTTAAAATCTTCGAAAATCGATTTGTTGCGTTTATCTTTCGCCGTGTGTACGAATGGATACGGAAATCGATTTCGCAGGGTCTCCGTGAGCGTCCGCGGGGAAAACGAATGCCGAGTTCGGTTGTCGATGATCGCATCGGGTCCGGTATTTGGCATTGTCGTCGTCGTTGTCGTCGTCGTCGTCGTCGTCGCTTTCGCTTGTTGTGAGATTTAAATTTAGAACGAAGTGTAGGCCTTAGCCGTGGCGGCGAACGTTCATTCGGAGGCTGGTGACGAATGCTCTTAACGGGCTAATATATGGGCGGACGATTTCGCGAAAACTCGAGCGCAGCACGTGTCGCCTCCCCCCCCTCCCCCCCTCCCCACAGCTCTGGAATGCGTGACCTCTCCGAATAATATTAATACGACGTCCGTCGGGTATAATAATAAACGCGCGAGTGATGATTTAAACGAAAAAATACCATCTATATTATATAGTATACGGCACACGCGGGTAATAATATTATAGTTTTGGACAAAAAAAAAAAAAAAAAGGGGGGNTTTGGAAAAAAAAAAAAAAAAAAAGGAGGGAGGGAGGAAGATATTGCTGACGGATGTGTCACTATTATTAGGAAACAAGTCGGAAGGGAAGACGTGATATAGCGTAATCTATTTTTTATCTGTACGCGACGATAAACCGTTGCTAACGAGTATTAAATATTAGTCGTGTGTTTTTCCTCGTTACCAAGGTAACCCAGAAATCGACAAAATTGTATACTTTACGGTCACGGTGAATGTTAATACTTTTTGTATGCAAAACCCGATTTTATGCTGTAATTCTAAATTTTAAGGAGTGTATTAGTCTATTGTCAAACCCGAAGGTAAATATCGTTTGTTTTTGTACGTTGATTTTTTCTTATCGATATGTTAATTCTCAAGCGAGCTACGAATATGAATATAAATATCATCGAGCCTGGCTTGAAAATTAAAATATCCCTAGAAAAAAAAAAAATCTAAAAAATATAACGACATGAACCGAATTATACAAAATTAATACCGTAACAAGTACAACGAATTCTCAGTTTTTTTCATTTATCAAAAAAAAAAAATAAAATTGGAAGAAAAATAGAAAAATGACCTTCTAAACGCTTCTAAATGATTTCTGGTAGAAAAGTTGTTTACACAAAAAAAAAAAAATGCGCATCGTAACAAAACCAATACATTCCTCGCTTAGCTAAGTATTTAAAAAAAAAAAAAAAAAAAATTAGTTAAATTTCACGCATTTTGACTGCAATTATTGGGAACGGGCGTCGGTAATAAAAACAGTGATCAATGAGAACCCGTCCAAGATGGGAAAACCAATACAGGATATGCAGAAGTGTCGGAGACGAGAGGCAACACACGGTACAAGCAGTAGACGGTGAAGGAAACACGTTCGGAGGGCTAGTATTTAAAGGCAATGTAACAAACAAAACAATAAATAAAGGAATGTTATCTGAAAAAATGTAGATGCCCCGCCGCCGACGACGATCAAGTTTGTATTTTATCGCTGCACCGGACGGAATAATATTTGTATAGTTAATTTGTGACGCAGCATCGGGATATTACAATATAAGTGTCTGTGTGTACACTAATAGCGTGAAATTAATAATATTGTTTTATTAATTACGGGCTTTATCCAGTGGCGCACCGATAGGGCGGCAAGATGGGTAACGAGCCACGGGCCCACGATATTCAGGGTCTCGAGACATTATTTTTCAGTGGATGTACAGGTGAATTGAATACAGGCGACGGTCGTTGTTTCACTCATTAAGTAACGCGAGTGGACGGACAAACGTATGAGAACACGCCCCTTTTCCCTTTTATTGCTCCAAACTGTGTAAATCGGGCCCCGACCCGGATCGTGCCTCCCGATTCGGTCGATCTAGTATATTTTGCCACAGGTATTAGAAGTTCTAGTAATCGCCACTAGGTTCTGCCCGTGCAATGAAAAATTGTCCAAATAAAGTTGATAGACAGAAAAATTATCATTATATGCTATTACCGTAAATACCCGCACGGCATAAATATTAACAACGATGTTTTTTTTTCATCCGTATTATCGAGGTAACCCATAAATCTATGAAAAATAATACGATTTATATATTAAAAATACCTAAAAAACCGAATTTTCGGAAATTGTATTCAACCGGGGGGGGGGGCGGATTTCAATAGTTGTGGACTTTCTTCGAATAACGTGGAACAACTTTCCAAAGTCTCGTGCTGATTGGATGAACGCACGGTGTGGCAATGCATAAAGGACGAACAGACATACATTCGTTTTTCTGTACACCGATATAATGTAGAAGACACGGGCAGACTGTAAATACATTTTTTCTGTATAAAATTGAAATCGTGTACATTTGTCAAACCTACGGTTTAATTGCGATATCGGTGAAATTTCGCGCGCTCGACGTACAAAAAACGCGGAAAGCGGCCGTCTACTGTCGAACTTCGGCTCCTAGAGGATAAGACAGACCAGACAAATATAACGAACAAATACACAAACGAAAAATGTACGCGTAAAAACAAAACGGATAAACGAACGGGCGCGCCGTCCTGAAGGATGACGCGGAGACGGGATTTTCGATATTTTCAGAACGAAAATTGAACTCGGTTGTTGTCGATTTGGATAGGAACAATAGCGGGGACACGCGGGAGACACCGTAGTCGAACTGAATTCCTTCCGTCGGACGCTGTTTTCGAATGGAATTTATTTATTTACCCGAGTAAAAAAAAACAAATCATTACAATAATCGTAGTGTTAATAATGAAATCGTCGCGAGCCGCAGTTGTTGTGATCGCGAGTGATAAAATCGCTGCCGCGGTCAACGTAGAATTGTGTAATTTTTTTTTTTTTTTACATTATTCGATCGAACGCCATATAGTTTTATTGTTTTATTTATTATTATTATTATTTTTTTTTTCTGTCGAATCGGCGGCGCCGTTATTCGGCGATCGACGAGAGAGGACCCATTATAACAACATACACACCGGGGACGGCGAGTGTTTATTTATTTGAAACAAAAAAAAAAAACAAGGAAAAAAAAACGTACGTACGTACGTTGGCAGGCCCGAGTGCTCGAACGGCCGCCACAAGGCGCGCGGGACATTTTTTAAATAGCTCGGCGGCGGCGGCGGCGATCTGGACGCGGGCGCGTGTCAGTGTGTGTCTAAACGCGTACGGACGTACGCCCGCGTCCCAGTGTCCGACCCTCACGAGTACCGTGCGACTGTGCGCGCCGCGAACGTGCGACGGAATAGTGCGCCGCGGCTTCGCGGTGTAGAACGGCTTTGGGTTTCCGTAGTCATCGGGTTCGATGCGGCGGCCGTCATGGGCGGCGGCGACGGCGGCGGGACGGCTGCGCTGGCACTGGTACTGGTGACGGCCGCGGCCACGGTGGCGGTCACGGGCGGCACCCGGGCCGAGGTGCTCGGCTACACGGAAACCGTGTGGCTGGACAGACAGGGGCCGCTCAAGGGCCTGGTCACCACGGTCGGCGGCGGCGGCGAATACCAGCAGCTCGACCAGGTGGAAGTGTACCTGGGCGTGCCGTACGCCGCGTCCCAGGAGCGGTTCATGCCGCCCGGCGAGTCGCCCACGTGGTGTCCGAAAGCGGAAGACGGGTCGTTCGACCGGAGCCACTGCCGGCCGCTGCGTGCCGAGTACCTGAAACCGGTGTGCCCGCAGCGGCTGCCCGACCTGGTGATGGCCAACTCCAACAAGCGGCTATCGGCCGTCAGGCAGAGCTACCTGAAGCGGTTGACCTCGTATCTGGGCAACCAGAGCGAAGACTGTCTGTATCTGAACATATACGCCCCTCACGGTGAGCGTACATTATTATTGAACGACTGTTCCCCCATTCATTATCGTATACAATATACGGGGTGACTTTTTTTTATCATCAACCAGCAATTATCTCGGAGGATTTTATGCGAATTCGATTGAAAAAGTTATGGCTTTAAACTGTTATAACTCATATGCCTACGGTGTATCTGATATCACTGTTATGCGTATCGAAATGTCTAGACAAATATTCTCTATTCAAATCTGTGTTTGAAAAGGGGGAGGGGGGGGTTCTTATTTGAAAAGCGAAATTATGTACTTATTTAATGTGTATGGAGTAGGGGTAAAAAATTAAAAATGGTTTTAAAATAAAGCTTAAACGATTTCACAATGATTAGAAAAAACAGAAATCGAATTCACTTAGAATCCTCCAAGACAATTGTCGGTTCGTGATAAAAAAAAATCACCCTGTATACATTTTTTTTTTTTTTTTTAACCAAAAACGAGAAAATATTAAAGAATTAATATACTGTTCAACAAATTATCATTATGTACTATTACCATAGATACCCGCACGCCGCAGGAATCCGCGCTTCAAATCCGCACATATATTATAAACAATCTAGACAGCCGACCTCGTGTTTCGTAATGAACAAAGTATGAAGTTGGTCGCCATAGTCCAAGAGTGCAAACAAATGATGTGATAATATTATGATACATGGGGTCTCAACAATTTTTAAAAAAACAACAGTACAAAAGTATTGAAATCAAATTTAATTTACTTTTCGAAGAAGTTTTTGCTGAAATTTTAAAATATAATGTACAACGATGGTTGTTTGTCGCTGTGTGAACTGATACAGTATCAAATAATGCCATTGTTTGCACTCCAAGTAAATAGTGACAAGCTTCATTTATAACACCGAAGTCGGCTATCTAGGTTATGTACTATATAATATACAAGTTTGTACAATTCACAGTGTTTTTTTTTTTTCGTTTCATCCGTGTTACCAAGGTAACCCTACACATAAGTCAACAAAAATATGACGATTTTTATACTGAAAATGCCTAAAAACCGAATTTTAGAAGATGGTATTCAACAGGGGGTGGATTTCAATAGCTATAAACCTTCTCCGGACAACGCGGAACAACTTTACACGGTGTCGGGGCGATCGGACGAACGGTGTAGTAATGCATAAAGGACGAACGGACACATAGTCGTTTTTTTTTATGTGTACGTTACGGTAAATGTTGTGAATTCGGTTAATGTTATTGTATTCATGTATCGACCTATTTTGTAATGTTTTGTACTAATTTCAATATTAGAGTTTATTGGCCTATTATCAAACTTAAATGCGAGTACATTGTTTGTATTTATACGTTGGTTTTATTTCGATATTTTAATTTAAAAAAGCGAGATAGGATTATTTTTCAAAATCGTAATATTTTACATATTCGTAACCCGTTTGGAAATTTAAATAGAGAAAAAAAAACTAATGTACAAATATAGGCAATATTCTTGTCTTTAGTTTTAATAGTATACAAATAATACACCCTAATGTTAAAACTAAATATTTATATGTGGTTAAAAAATTTCGATTACAAATATTAATATTGCTGGGACGTTATTGGGTAGTCTCTATAGTGTAAGCGGTTGTTGACAGTGGCATGTATAAGAATAGTTTTAAACATATTATCTATGTACAGATCGTAATCATTCGAGTTTTCATCTAGACAGGGAAAATTGATAATTCCGAAAAACAATCACCTACCGAGAGTATAATTTTCGGGAAAATAATAATCTCGAATTCAAAAACCGGAAATTAAAATTGAAAATCCGTGACGCCAATTTGTTGGTAATCGAATCTAACCGAAAGCTAATTTTCTCGGCAAACGTGATGACCGCGGGCTTTAGTAGATCATAGATATTAAAAATAATAAATATATTACGTGTGCGGCTTTCCTGTAAAATACACGTCACGATACACGTTTCGCAGCTGTTATCGCAAAACAATCATCAGGGTTCGGGACATAGCACAAGCATTTGCTTATTATGTTGGTTCGTATATTAGTTCTAACAGAACAATATAGAAATTTAGGTAATTTTATAACGAGTTTAGTGTTTTTTTTTTTTTTTTGTATTTTAATTTTGACAATTTTTTCAAAAATGGCATTTTTAATAAGTATGCTCTGAGACACTCTAAATTGTTATAGCGTGTCCGGTAAAAGAAAGAGAGCTGCAGGTCGCCCTCGAAACTCGTATGCAGGTAAGACAAATTAGGAATGACGCGAGAGTCAAAACGTTTAAGGAACTTAAAGAAATAGCGGTATCGTAGACCAGCCTACGGGTTTAAAAACCATATAATTTATGGTAGGTATATTTTATGCGATTTAAAAAGTTTTATCTGGACGAAATGAAAACACATCTATTTAGATAATTTTTCTAGATAAAACAATATTGTTTGACGTTTAAACGCGTACTAGACAGCCGTAATCGTAATATTTTGCACTTATGAATAAGCAATGATTGTCACAGCGCAGACCTTCGCACATTTGACACCGTTTTCCGCTATTTACCGTAATCGTATTATTTACGCTCATTCTCGTTAGGCATCTCGTCTGTTGAAATTGTTAAAGGTTGAGTTGCGTCGTCGTCGTCGTTCACGTAAAAAACAAATTTTATTTTATATTTATTGTAAACATTAAAAGTACCCAACAAAATGTTGAAAAAATGTGGGTAAAATGTCAAACAAATATTCAGTATAATTATGAATTATTCGAAAATCAGCATAGCAAAAACGTAAGGATTGACGATACCCGCATTATGTGTCTGATAATGATGCACTAGTAATTTAAAAAATGAAAATAACGAAAAAATGTATTTTCATTTTCTAATATATAATGTTGGAACTGTTTCCCCCCCCCCCGGTTTCGAAAAACGTACATTCTGTTTCATACAGTAACAAATACGAACACCCAAATCGATGTTTACTTACGATTTTCGTTTGTAGTAAATGTCAATCGTTTAAAAACGATACTACACCGAGTAATACTTTTAATCTTTTACTCCTACGATTGATCGATTGTACTTACATTTTACTCCATTTATCGCTGTCACTTACATATAGTTCTCTGTATTGCGCCGTATTATGTATTTGTTCCGGTATCTTCCACTAATTGTTTCACGAACAGCGTTCTTGATTATATACTTATCTTTAATTCGGTTTTTTTTTTCAGAGGAGGCGGCGAATTTTCATAAAATTATAAAATAATAATTTGTGACCTACATTTTCAAATAACTTTTCGCGTGTTTCGACTATTATTCGAAAACGATCGCCAACTTGATTTTATAATGACTAAAATGTGTTTGGGCGAAACTGGTATTTGGAGTGAAATTGGGTAAGGTCGAATTTTGGGCGAAACGGATTCCACCTTCCTTTTAAACGTCCTGTGCGTATTTCTATCTTAAGCAAAGAACCAACAGAGCTCTTTTCCAGAGCCAGAATCTTTCAATTGGGTAAGACTTAGAATTTGGCATCATCGGTCTTATGAACGCCGTGTCCACGTTTCGATTCCATACTTTCTTATAATATTTAAGATATACATTATATAGTGTATACATTGAACATGGAAATTACACGAAATTTATCTTGAGTAACACTGTTCAATGGATATTATTGTTACATGTGCATTTTTTATTCGATACATAAAGTAAACATAATATTTTATTTTAAACTTTTATTTTGCATTAGTCTAGCTTTTTCTGCAGCGTAAACAGTAATAATAATTGTTATTATTTCGTTCGGAGCTTACATTATACGATGACTGATGCGTATTTAATTCGTTTTAATAACGCAAATTACGTGGGCGTAATTTTTATGGTTCATACAGTGTTTCGCGGAGTGTTGTGTGTGCGAACAACAGCAGTCGGTAATAATAGCACGACTTTCGTTATAAACTGTATAGTTTTCATTTGGGACTCGCAGTCTAGTGTTTTAATATAACGCCTTCTTTTTTTTCATTATACATTCTAAACCTAAAATTGTCTACGTACAAGCGGAGATTTTATACCTTTATAAAGGGGGGAGGGTTAGATTAAATGATTTTCAGAGGAGACTAAGCACCCCCTAGCCCCTCTCCCCAACCGTCGCTTATATTTTTTTGCTGTATCAATTTTTCCGTAATCCCTATATTGTTTTCGATAAGATATGTTATATACCTATGAATACATGTTTTAATGTTAATACGCGCGATTCGTTTGAAAATTACTCAATAATTACATCCAATTTGAACACTGGTTCTCAATCTTTATTGATTCATGTCACCCATATCAACAATAAACCAATATTTAGTCGCCCTACCAATGCACAATTCATTGAAACTATAGGGTATTCGAGGAACGGTACCATCATTGAAAATTGAATGATAAGGAGGGTATGTTACGTTGTACGGACTTTGTTAGTGGTTACATGATGACGACGGCAACAATACGATTGAAAAATTAAAAGTTGTTTTATTTTTTTCCGTTTCCCCGACGGGGACTTCGTGTAACCTCTGCACTGCATACACGACATTTCACCCTGGTTGGAAACCACTGATTTAGAGAAACGTAAATATTGGTACATTATATTTTTCCTAGTAAAATATATTATCTGAAGCATGATTAAGGGCCGACTCTTGAACTCATCATGTTAATTTCGTTTTTGATTATTATTCGTTTGGCGCGATACGGTTTTTAATTTAGGTACGTCTCGAAATCAACGCGTTGAACTCGACTACTCGAGAGTAAATTCGTCGACGAAAAAAAAAAAAATAATATTAAACATGAAAAATAGTAACAAGTTTATCACGCGCGCACGGATAGGTTGTCGTTTTATTTTAGAAAATAGACTACATGTAAAAAAAATCTCTACATTGCATCCAACACACATCACTCACGCGTTTTTATTCCGTTTGGTGTGAAAATTATCTCGCGTGAAATGTCAAACGTACACGACAACACCGGGCGGCACTGTAAAAAGACGATGTAAAATAACAATAAAAAATAAAAACTAACGTTACACCGTGATTTCCGGGGCTAACGAGAAGACGAAATTGCATTATATTCCAGTTTTTGATTGCCTGCTTTGGTAACCGAATCGCAGTCAGCGTGTTCGCCGTAAAATCGACGGTTTTAAGACCGAATCGCTTTACGATGACGTGAAAGTAATGACGCGTTAAAAATAGTCTCCCCCAGCACGGATTTTCCTCTGGGCCGTTTCGGTAGTATCGGACATTTGTACGTCAATTACGAAACGAACGTCCCCTGAAATTATTGCGGTACCGATGACGATGAATCCAAGTCCGAAACGATACCCACAAATCTCAAAATGCATTATTTCTAAGATAAACGTTCGTTTACAGATTTAATGCGTTCGGGTGTAAAGTTTTCGTATTGAGCTCTATATGTTGTATAGTGTGCCGAAAGAAGTCACGTATCACGGTTATTAAAATATAATTTTTTTTATTCGGCCAACCAAACGAATGAATATTTCGAAATCCGCCGATTGATTTCCGATGCACTAAACAAATGCTAAAATGTTCTCGTCGATCAGTTACTGACCAGTTTTGCATTTATGTGACTGTCATTTAAACTTCGTTCTCAGAATACTCGGTTGACAAAAAAATGTATAATCGTCGACCAATAATTTATTTCCTGCGATTGGACCGCGATTAGTTTTTGTAAAAAAAATCCATAGAAATCGGCCGATGATAATAATAACAATAATATCATGGTCGTGACGAAACCTATGTCATCTGAAAAATCAAAATTATTTCCCATTGTAAAAGTATAACTGTCAAAGTGTCAACTAACAAAAGCACTATAATCGACAATACGCGTAAGTATTATATGATTAAAACAAAAATGATTATCATTAGTCAAAAACTGTTTATCGTACGATTCGCACGCGTTTCCTCAGTGACCGAACATCAGTAATCACTCTCTTACCGACTCGAAATTGGCGATCATACAAAATTCACTAAACTGTTTACTAGAAAGAGTAACTTGGTTACAGTAACCAACTCGCAAACATATTGTCAGTAAATATAGTTTTGGTACTCGCGATGTCCACGCCAAAACACTCATATAATTATTATAGTTTCTAATAATCCGTGTTTATAATTCATATCATAATCATGAATTCGTTAAAAGTTAATAAACGAGAGAACGAAAGGACGGACATATTCCGTTCGTGGATGCAGCCAATGTTCTGCGTGTTAAGTTGAGAAGATAGTAGGGGGGAATTCGACTGTATGTATGTAAGCAACGATATACCATTGCTAACGAAAAACAATTCCGAGCGGAGTTCAGTTTATAGTGTTGCTTTGTCAACAATATATTTATATATGCCATATTATGGTAAAATAATTACAATTTTATGTTTTCTTCGATAATACATGTTTAATATCGTACCAATTTTTCCGTTTTCCCGTGTTTTTCTCGGTTTTACACATTTATTGGTAAAACTCCTGGGGAAAATCGAAAAATGGCCTCTTTGAATTACTTCCCCAGTCAGATTTTCTTTTAGAAAAAGTGCTATTATTGTAAACCGGAGCAAGATTTCTGGTAGAAAAGTTGTCTGTAAATAATAATAAAAAAAAAATAATGATAAAGATCTTTGTAAAACCATGAACTTCTTCATTTCACTCAGAAACTAAAACATATTTTCGGACTATTTTTCAGAATTTTCAAAAGTACGGTTTATTGTTTAATGTATTTATATTAATAATTATTTTAACTATAGAAACGTTTATATCAAATTTATATTATAATTTATTTTAGGCCGATAATGTCTCGATTCTCCCGTCACAAATTGATTTTTCGTCTTATTTTTATCCAAATGGCTAAACTTAAATTCAGTATTGATTGAAGTTACAATATATATGTTTTGGACCTCCTCTCCCGTCGAAAATAATTCTGAATTCGACGTTGTTCGACGACATCTTATTTTAAAAACTATCCGTTATAATAGTAATTAGACAATATTTAGAAACGCATTAATTGCCCGGTGTGGCGGTATTGGCTCGTCCATTTTATTATTTATTTATTTTTTTTTTTTGTTAAAGCATACCATCTGTTACGTCAACAATAGTAAAATTGGGTATCTACTGTTTTTTTTTTTTAACATACGACTAATCGAGTAATTATTTCGTTCGATATTCGATTTTAAGTATAATATAGGTATAAGTATAATTGTGCACATCGTATCTATAACTTTTCTCGAACCTATTGTATAATATAACATAGTAATAAACCGTACAATTGACGATAAAAAATAAATATATTTTATACTCGTGGTATTATAGTCTTACATAATATTGTTACATATATAATTACATTAAAAAATAAGGCAGTCCGTTACGGGTGTTTTATGCATCGTCGCTACTATATTATACTAAATATACTCTATAGTGCTAGTTATAGTTAGGCTACTGTTGTAGTTGAGAATTTAGGAATGTAGAGGGGAAATTTATGGTATATCTGTACGCAACCATCATTAACCATTACTTACGAAAAACGATTCCTATCGGAATTCGGTTAATAGTGTTATTTTATCAACAATATAAATATATATATCATATTACAATAAAATAATTACATATGCATTATGTATGTTTTATTTAATAATATTCGTTTAATATTATATCTATTTTTCCGTTTTTCCCATTTATTGGCAAATAAAAAAAATTACCTCCCTAAAGTACTACTCTAGTCGGATTTCCTTCAGAAAACGTGCCGTCTTTTTAAATCGGATCAAAATTGCTGGTAGAAAAGTTGTCCATGGAAAAAAAATAAATATCACTGTAAAACCAATACATTCCTCGCTCTTCTCAGTATCTAAAATATATACATGTGTTTTTTCGGGGCTAAAATAGTTTTATCCACATTAATATTTCCAATAACTAAAAATATTTATTTTTTTAAAAGCCAGCATTTTTTCAAAAATCGTACATCGTCTAAAAAATGTTACTATTGAAGTTTTTCGTTCTAAGAATATTTTTCACCGAATTACGAGAAGAAAACAAAATCGAAACTTTTTTTGTCATTTTCTTAATTATATAGAAAACTACAAGAAAAAAAAACCGACTTCTCCGATTCACTGACTAGAAAAAATTTTAAAAATATAATTGTACAGACCAAAAAGCAAATACTCATCGTAATAGTAAAACCAGAAAATCGATAAGATACATTAAAAATTATTGTTCTATTAGAATTAGACGTTTAAAGATTGGTTTGTCAAATTTTCTCCTAAAATAGAGACTTTTGCTCTTGTATTGTATCTATTATACGATTATTATGTTTATATATAAATTACATATAAGTATATATTTTTTTTAACATTTGGACACATTTCGTGGCATCCTTTGACCAAAAGAGCTCAAACTCAAGAGTTTTTTTTACATATGGATTAAAGTAATAAAATTTATATTGAATTTTTGTACGAATACTGTTACGAGAGGAGGGCGTGTTTTAGATTTTTATACCACTAAAGATTATCTAAATGCAGCCAAGGATACGACGTATTGTATATGCACGGTATAAATATCAAGGATGTGTCTTTTAGTGGTTTCAACATTTAGCTCCTTTTCTAACCTTTGTATACTCAGATTTCTCGTTTTTACTGAAAATGTCGTATTTTCAATATCCTTACAGACTCTTTAAAGTAAGTAACTTTGTTAAAACGTGTATACATGAATAGAACTGTTGTCGAAGATTTGCCATTAGAATTGTTGAACTTTCGACCCTCTATCCTATTGTCTATTTATATTGTAACCGAACTTTTAACAAATACTTTATTTATTTTGATAAAACTTTGATATGGCAAAAATTCAACTGTGGGAAATTGTCAACATTTTTTTTCGTTAGCGTTAAACTATAATAATGTTACAAATAATTTAAAGGTTTTACGGATTGTATTATACCTATATACCTAAATGTGCAATAGAAATATGAAGATTGTCGTTTTATTAAGAATTATTGTCTACTGTTTAATACGGTTAATGTGAAAACTAAACGAAAACTCACCGACGAAAAGTATCGGCGTGATACCGTACAAAGGTAAATCACCATCATAATATTATTGTAATATATGGCCGCGGTGCAGGAAAACTAGGAAAGCTTATTATTTTAAGCAGTTGTGGGAAACCACTGGGAAAACACTTTTTGTTAAGGAGCACCTAAATAGTAGGTAAACGGGATAAGCGTGAGGACAATTTGAACAAGCAACGAGCAGATATATTGTCCGGTCCGTTTGAAAATGTATTTTTCAATAAATTTAGAGCATACGACAGGACACCGTAAAGTGAAAAAGTTATGTCGGAAGGGAGATCGTGAGGTACCTGGGGAGGACGTTGATAAAATAATAGGCGGATTGAAAGTCGACGAAAAAAATGTACTGAACACGTAATATTATTATTTAACGAGTATTAAATAGACGGTTACTTATGATATTAGTATTCTGTATACGGCCGAGTTTGCTGAAAGTATAAACAGATAACAAACAGTTAAAAAGATTTATTTGGCTACGCATATCGTTTCTCGCACTCGTCTTCTTCGCACCGCGGTCGACCGAGGCGTTGAGAGAAATATAATATTTTAAACCAGTATTTGATTTTTTTTTTTTTTTTTCGTTCTTTTCCGGCCTATTACATGCGTTTGTTTTAAATTCAGCAATACTCGTGTGTGTTTTAAACCGTATGGTTCGTTTAACTTCGTATTGGGGTTCTTTACCGATTATTAGGTAATTTTTTACACTGCTATGTTTTGCTGTGGTCGTCTATTGTTCCAGATTGAAACCTATATTGAAATATATATAATATATGTAAGAAGACTGTTAACGGGCAACAGACAGTTTCCTAAATTCAGTGGCGTTAAACCCACAAATTATTTTTTGACGGTCAATTTTTTAAAGTTTAAATAAAATCATTAAAATATAGGCGTTTTATGGTTGGTTGGTTGGTAGAACGTGGTTTACTTCCGATGTGCAGCTATTTTATCGTGATAGGTTTTGGGCGATTTGTTTTGGTACTATCTAGCAAGAGAACAAAAAACTGCNTTTGTCAAAGAAATCTCAGTTATATCCATGGGTCTTTAAGTTCGTGACAGACATTACAGAAGGGATTCAACCCTTCTCTCTCACCGAGCTTTCTTATTTAATAGTAAGGGGCAATTGGTATACAAGTGTCTTTGAGGATACTAAGTCATAATAGACACGCCTTACATATGGTTGGTTGGTTGGTAGAACGTGGTTTACTTCCGATGTGCAGCTGTTTTATCGTGATAGGTTTTGGGCGATTTGTTTTGGTACTATCTAGCAAGAGAACAAAAAACTGCACAAACACTGATTCGTTTCGCTAAAAACACAAATTGTCACATCTTCCTTCTAGGCATTTGATCTCATTTGGATCTCAATTAGAATCCGACTAGAAATTTAGGATCAAACAAATCCACGCAAAACAATAATAATTTGTTATGCATTACAATATTATCGCGACTAATGTAATAATACCTAAAACAAGATCACCGAAATTAACGCATTAACAAGGATACATCAATTGTATATATAAACAGTCAGTTTGGCGTATTTTTAGACGTATGTGATTTATATCTACCATGGATTCGTCATACAGTACATGCCATCCTGGTATATTCACTTCCGGTTGTAAAAAAAAACCCTTCAAAGCTTATTTTCGTACCTGTTTTTTAACGTAAAAAATAAACGAATTTTACTAACTATGTGTCAGAACGGATGACACACGACGACGTTTTTGTCGTTGTAAACGTACATAATGTATTAATTGAATGCCATCGGACATTTTATCATTAACAGCTGCAATTGAAATATTATTTCATTTAGGCTGTGAAAAAAAATAATAAAAAGCAAACGAGCTTCAACTCAAGGCCGGATTAAAGTTCGAATGATGGGACCCTGTGTCGAACTTGAAACGGGTCTTTTTGTTATTATTATTTGTACGTGCCTATATATTTGTGCTATACATATTTCTAGATAAATGAAACAAACGTTATCTGAGCCGTTATTCGAGATAAATAATTAAACCATCTAGATACATTTATCTATTTATTAGAAATAATAGGTAACATTTTTAATTTACATCAATGCTTTGTTTGATAAATAAATTATTAAGTTATATCAATTACAAAAATCTGATACATTTTTGCTACTTATGATAGCCAACAAACGAAATCGCCGTTTTATTTTGTCTGCATAAAAAGTTTACCTTTATCTAAATTGTTAAATTGTTATGTATCTCATTTATCATAAACGAAGACACAATAAACCCGTTAGCCCGGGAACCATGGACTCTCTGGCTCCCCCCCTTAACCGAGAATTCCTTTGTCGTTTCGTTTGAAAAAGAAAAATGACGTTGTCCTTGTAAAAATACTATATACAAGTACACTGTATACCTATAACTGTTCTAAAAAAAAGTATGACGGCTCTCCCACCGCGTACATTCAAAATCAAAACAATCGTAAAAATACTACAATAACATTCAAGTACACCGTGAAGTAATTGGAGGCTATTAAGTCGAATTGCGCGTATAATAATAATTATATTGTAATTTCGCGCAAAACGTCTAAAATTGTATCGTTATACGCGCGAATAGAACGCACGGTAGTAAAACAAAGTCGTTAACACTAATAATAATTTTACAGTATGTGTAACTCGTATTCACTTACATATTATTATTATTATTATTATTTGTTGGTCTATTTTCTATTAATTTATATTTTACGTATAATTCGAAGGGAAAACAAAATCGGAATAATATACGCCAAGAATTTAAACTACTGCGTTTCAATATTGCGTATACACTATACACATATAATATTATTATAAAGTTTTCTAAAGTTTTTCAAAAATGTTCCGTTTTTTTTTTTTTTTCTGTCCAATAGTGTATTAAAATTTTTGGTATGGTTTTCGCAAAAATGTAAATCATACGTATCAGTGTTCGGTGTTGGTCGTTCTACAAAACATGATATAATTACTTTTATCACCATTGCATTTAACCGAATATATTATAACATAGGCATAAGTGACGTAGCTGGAGATTTAAGCGTCCCGGAGCAAGTTCAAATTGTTCAACTCCGCGCCCTAATTGTTGGTACTTATAGTTGACATTTTTCTATTTTGATATTTACCATAGAAGTACTTAAAAATCAAAAAAGGCCAAGCTCAAAAAGAAAAAGATATCGTGCTTAAAACAAAAAGAAGACGACCTTTAATCGCATGGATATCGATATTTGCTAAGATTTTGGTTTCGTCGATTCCATCGATTACCAGCATTTAATAGCGATTCTACGGCAAACCGGGTTCAAGGGTAAAACGTATTAATCTTCTTCTCGATATAGTTATTATATGAGTTATAGACGGATGCATAAGGTATAGATTACTTATTGGGGGGAGGGAGTAGTTCTGAATATTTGTAATAGGAGTGAATCGGGAGTTAAAAAGTAGTTTCGAACCACTAGTAGTAGCTGCAGTAGTTTCGAAATAATGGTATCCTCCATACTGCCCCACCTCTTAGCTATGCCCCTGCCTGTAGCTATAATTATTAATCGACACGAGTATTATTATCACTTAGTAAATATTTTTCAAACAATGTGACTAACACCGTTCGTCGGGCGGACGAAACGGCGGGTGTTCGGCAAAAATAAAACAATTCAATATTGTTATTATTTCGTCCAAACACTCGTCCAGTCGTCTCGTGCCGGTCACTCCGACCAACTATAGCAATCTGTCCACGAGATATCGGCGGTTATTTTACAATACGCACGATTAGTGTGACATCATATTATTTGATTGCAATCATTATCAAGTACGATTGGACACAAACAATTAAAAATGCGCATGTAAAAATATGAGATGCAAAGTAACTTAAGATTAGTTTTATTCTACATTTCAAGTATTTAAATACTCATTTTATCGCGAAAAATCTCATTTGAGTATTTATTTTATTATTAATAATAGCCAAATCTTAGTAGGTACGTAGGTACTCGTACTTCAGTACAACATGAGTGCGTTTAAAAATATATCATGCGTGTTTTTAACGGTAAAATAATTAAAACGTTTGGATCCGAACGATCAAATCATTACTGACAACATACAGTCTGATACGAAGAGCGTGACGTAAACACCAATCAAGCGTATTTGTTTTCTTCGATTTAATCACGAGCTACCCACTACTGTACCCACTAGTTACTATAGTATTATAGTGTTACACTCGCTGCTCGCGCGACACATTTACGCGGACGAACCCGTTAGAAACGACGCGCCGCGCGTTCACCTCCCGTACACAGAGGGATCCCTCGCATTGATAATAATTATTATCACCGTAAGACGGAGATTGTCGTCGTCGTCGTCGTCGTCGTCGTTGTCGCCGTCGGTGGGATCCTCCGCCGCTGGCCCGAATCCAACGAGAGGACGAATAATGAATACACACTCGCCCTCGCCTTCACCCTCCACCCTCTCCCTCCCCCCCCATCCTCCTCCCGCGTCCCGGTAGTACGCTACACACGACTATTTTGGTATACACGGTTACACGTGGCCACGACCGACACACCGTGACGACCGTAAAGGAGAACCGACACGAGAGCGACATGCACTGGGGACGTCGCCCTCTAACGACTGAAATGCGCGACGGGACGCCGCGACCCGCGACCGCAATCACTCGTCTGAGGATCGCTAGCAGATAATAAAGAACGGATACGCCGTAACGAACGCACGGCTACGCGAGGGACACGGAGACACGGAGATACTGCCCCGTAGCCCCTCTCTCTAGCCGCCGAAAGTATTTTGAGGTTATGACCAAACAAAATGCTATTCCATGATTCGTGAACGGCCGCTGTAATTTCAAGATCATCACGACAATTCCGAATCTTCTGTTGCGATGTTATTGTTGAAAAGAAATTCTTCGCGGCTATTAGTTATTATCAAAATAAAAAATATTTTAACAACATATGTTCCCGGCCGGGGAGGCGCAGAGTCGACAGTCTATCGTTCTCTCTCTCTCGTTCCGGAATACGGCCGTCGACGGTCCGCGCGCCGTTAGTACGCGAGCAGCGTACTGTAAACTTCACGTTTTCCACTATCGGGCGACCACTCCGATCGCGTTGTCGAAACGAGACCGCCCGATAGCGCGCTATGTTTCCGCGGACGATTTTATCACGCGGTCTCCGGCCGTTTGCGCGACGTAATATTTGAATGATAAATTACGACGCGAGTTAAGACGCGTTCGCCGTGAATACCAGACACCCGGTAATTGCGCGGCCAGAGACCCGGCCGCGCAACGTTGGCTCGTGTCCAACGCGAGGACGAACAGTACCGTCACTAAATCGCTGTCGGGTCGGTCGTGTAGAGTGTTCCGCCGTGCGGTTTCGTATGTTATGTTGTAACGCTGCGCCGCGAGGAGTAGGGGTGGGGAGGGGAGACTGGAAGACATTGGCCGACGACCGGAACGGCGCGACGATCGGGGACCGCGTGCCCCGAAAAGCTGTCCGCAGAACCGGAAGAAGTGTACGCATTACGGTCGACGGATATTGCGCGCGATGTTTGAATACCGTCATCGCAGTTTCGGCGATTGCCTGTCCGCTGTTATGATCGGCGCCATTGCTTTCAACGTAGCGCGATTCATTTCGGCCGCGCCGAATTCGTTTTTATTTTTTTTTTTTTACAAATATAGCACAAAATTCGCTTTTGTTCAAAATTGATGCGCTATTTTTTCGACTTGATAAACGCAACTATTTCCAATTTATTTTCGTTTCCGTCAAATTACGCACACCCATTACTTAAATAAATCATTCCGTTCTATAAATAAATAATAATAATAATAATAATAAAAATATTTCGATATTTGATATTTCCCGTTTATGAATAGGCACCAAGAATTTATTTACGTTTGACGTTTCCGGTAAGAGGAAAAGAAACAATTATATATTTACCAGTGGCGTAACTATCGGGTGGCGTGACGGGCAATCAGCCGTGGGCCCGTGATATTTAGTGGCCCCAAATCAGGGCCCGGGGCATTATTGGACAAGCAAAGGCCTTTTGAAAAAGAACTTTTTTTTTTTTCTTATCGGCTTTTATACAATATTTTGTCACGGGTATTCGAAGTTCTAGTTACGCCAATGATATTTACATAATGTAACTCGTTCACAGTTTGTGAGTTTCAAATTTTATTTAACAACGTTTTATTATAAAAAAAAAAAACGTTTATTTTAGGTGAAAATGAAAATCACAAAACTATAAACTATTTTAAATTTCATTAAATTCACGATTTTATTTGGTAAAAACTAAAAAGAAGTGAAATTTCCAATGTTTTTTAAGACAAATTTAATATTATCACGTTATAATCTAGGCGTCTATCGAAATAAAGCCATTCGGCAGCAGTATCGCTACAATAAAAGGTGGCGCGCTATACTTTCAATCGCCGATTATATTATTTTATTTACGAGTGTATACGAAAAAAAAGTCGACAATTCTCTCCGAGAAACAAACACCGTCCGCCATGTCCAGAAGACGCCGACGAATGCGTGGCGACCGGAACTCGTAATCTCCGCTGTACGACCTCGTATATGGTACGGTCGTAATCATATTTCAACACACATGGTACGAACGATGAGCATTTTTACGTATCGGAAACTGTTTTTGTTTTTTTTATTGTCATTTACACCGTTTCCTGAACTCGTATAATAATCGTTTTTAAACGTCCGTATGGTTACTAAATATTTGGATATCTGTGTGCGCGCGCGCGTGTGTGTAAAATATGTATATAATACCTAGAGTAATATTATACTCACACCAGCCGAATTCCGTGTGTGTATTTTCGTATGAAGCGGCACGTTTTACACAGAGCCGCCCCCACATGTGGCTCTGGTGTACCGAAACGGCTGCTGCGTTGACACACGCATATATAGACGACTCTATGCGCTGTTCCGAACAAAAAAACCAAAAAAATAATTAATAACAAATAAACACGAAAATAAAAAACGGAATTAGAATAAAATATAGCGTCGGAAGTTCTTCGGGGAAACAATAATTGCATCTACGGACTCGCACAGAGACACGGTCTCAACCGAGTGAATTGATAAGAAACAATTATTGTATCACGGTATTACGGTATACAATTACTTAATATGGAGCGGAAACATGGCCATTAAGAAAAACCGAGCAATGGAAACTGATTGCAGGCGTTGTGAGAAGAAAAACTCTACGGATAATTTTTGGATCAGTGAAACAGAATGAAACCGGTGAACGGAAATTAAGAAAAACGATTTAAGGGGTTTTTTTTTTTTGTAGAAATCGGAACTGTGAGCTGAACACGCTTGGTGAGGTCAGCGTGTACGCGTGGTCGTGGAAGAGATACCGGTAGATATAAGGCACCCCTTGAAAGGCTCCGTTCGAAATGGAAATACATGACGGGGGGAGGGGGATGCGCGGAATCCCTCGGGCTTATATCGCACTTCGCGTAGCAGCCTCAAGGGCGATGGGTGAATCCTTAAAGAGCCCGAGCGATTTGCACCGTTAAAACACTTTTAACGATTTCTAGCTCGTGTGATTAATAAAAAGGTATCGATGATATTCAGCAACGCGATTGCTATATCGACAATATAATGTTGCACAATAAAAGCAATGTGTGTATATAATTTTTTTTTTTTTTAAAAAAACGACATATACGTATACAAAATTGTTCACACACACACACACACGGATCGTTTTGTGTGGGAACACTGAAGATTTCAGTTTTGAACATAATTTTTATATAATAACACGCGTATATTATAAGTATAAAGGTGTTAACGCAGTATAATAAAAAGCCATCTGTACACAATGAGAAACAGATGTAGAGGCAGAAGTACATAATACGCATGCAACAACGGTTATGAAAATAATAATATAATGTTCATAAAAAAAAAAATATATATACATATATATATATAGACATAAAAAATAATCCGCCCTCTGTCCTCGTTATCTGTCTTGGGTACGAAACGAAGTTCATTACCATTACGTGCATGTCGTGCGATCAAAATACACTTGCACGGTTTTCACGGATACTAATATATCTCCTAAACGCGCTCCATATTTCGTCCGGTTGGTCTGGTCAGGAAATTTACATCCGCGGACACTGGCGGTCCGATTAAAAGTACAGGGTAATTAGACGTGTGTACACTGGCATACCTGTATTATAGGTTTTACATCAAATCGCTGAAATTAACTGAGCAAGTGGGACGCGTGGAAACACTAGAGCCGAATCGTAGAGAAAAAGGGCGATGCGCGAAGATGCGAATTGTGACCGTGTTATTATTGTTGAGTAGCGTGCATCGCGAATCGATAACGATTTCAGACGTGTTATTCGGATGACGGAGGTTCGAGAGAAACCGACCAAAGGATACGTTATAATGCAAGGCGTACGCAGCGACAGGTGTTGCTGAGGTGGATCCCCGATTCGTTTTACGGAGCGCCGCGGAGAAGACATTTTTTTTTTAAAATTCCACGGACGTGACTGTTTTGTAATAACTGTAGTCGTGATACGGCGGAACGCACACAAAGGGTTTCGCGACCTCGACGTTAAAGGCGACGGGAGCCAAACGTTCGTTTTGCACGCGTTCGGGCTTCGGTTGACGTTTGGCGAGAAATTGCATATTGTTGGATTGCCGCGTTTAAACGGTGCGATCGGGCGTACGATAAAATGCACACTTTCAGTTATTTGTTCGGGCATCGATTATTGCCGCATAAACCGTCGAAACGAAAACACATCAACGCGTTCGTTCCGTGTGCGATTTTACGGGGACAGAACAATAATCGATGTTTAATAACAGTTATAAAAAACGAAAACCGTCGTTGTTGTACGTCTTGTTTACCATATTAGTAATTTTTATTTTCGCTTTATTACCCACTGTGTAAACAACAGCCCATAAATGTTTTCGCAACACATTGCCAACATTTTTGTACGTTTCCTAAACTAACGCATTGTTCCGTAGCAGCCCGTATATCTGTCATCGTCCGCGTCCACTGCGGGGGCTCTTAAAATAATTGTACCGAAACCAATAATCACACGCGGCAACGTTTTCCTATTGCACTTACGGGTTTTCGGATGGTTTTACCTATGCATTTACCCGAGTGACGAAACGCTAATTTTAATAATGCAATAAGTGGAAAAACGGAGCGAGGAGGAATTTGTATTAGTTTCACAGTGATTGTGTGCTAATTTATTTTTATTGTTTGTAGTGTCTGTATAAATAACTTTTCTACCAGAAATCTTGTTCCAATGAAAAAAAAAAAAACCATTTTTAATGCGTTTTTTTTAATGTAGTCAGTGCACTAAGAAAGACATTATTTTAATTTCCCTTGCAGTTTTCCCAATAATAGGAAAAAAATCGAGCAAAATATAAACGTTACGAATAACGAGAAAATGTATACGGTTTTATTATTTTTGATTTTCTATTTTAGTAACTGGGTTAAAAATAACCATAGACATCTACAATTTTCACGGAATACTCATATTCGCAATCTGTTCTAGACGTGATCCAGTATAGTATTTTGTGAAAATTTCAGGTCTCTTCGGTTATTTGGTACCAAATTATAATAATAAAAAACGGACATACTTTGCACAATGGGTAGGCCACTGTTATGGGTGAGAAGTTGGGAGGATAGAGGAGAAATTAAATGTATATCTGTATGCAAAAATAAATCATTGCTAACGAAAACTATTCAGAGCAAAGTTCGGTTATATATGTTTCGAAAGGTCGTAAAATTTACTATTTTGGTTAAAATTTGATTTTAAAATTCTTATTTAAAAAAAAAATAACAATACATTACACTAATTTTATTTTTTTAACCACTAACTTACGATTGATAATGAATCTCCTGTCAAATTTTCAAGCATTTCTGTTTAGTCCAGTAATTTTATCCACAGAGTACCTACCAAATAAAAATTACTTACAAAACTCGAAAAATTAAAATGTCTATAAATAGCTTAAAAATGGCTTAAATGTTTTGAAAAATTTACCGCGTTTAGAAAAAGCAAATATAAGTTTTCTGACAGTCCCTACGGATATTTTTAACTAAATTTAAAATAAAAAAAATATTTTCATAAATTTCCTAGTATGTATTTTTCATTTTTCCTTGATTATTTAAAAAACTACATTAAAAATCAACAAAACGATTTTCTTGGTCTCCAACTAGATTAAAAATGGAACGAAAATGTCTTTTGTTTTTTTCTATTGGAATAATATTTTTTATAGAGAACATAAGCTGTACAAATTTAATATAAATGCGTTGGAAATTTAAAAAAAAAAATTGTATTTTTGTCTTTTTTGGTTTTTTCCCAATTATCTTGAAAAATATTGTAGAAATCAAAAAACGACTTTCTTTGTGAAGGGCTAAATATTAAAAGGAACAAAATCGATCTTTTATTGTTTTTCGAGCAATATATCTGGTAGAAAATATTAAGAACAAAAATTAAAAACAATGAATTCGGTAACGCTATATCGCGTCACGCCGTAAATATTTGCTGTTTTACTTATACATTTTTTTCGAGTTTTTTCCAATTCTTTCGAAAACATTTTGGAAAATTAATAAGTGACGTCTGTCATACACCAATTAGACATAATTTTCTTTTCAGAAAAATGGTTAGGTGTACATCAGAGCAAGGTTTATTTTCGGAAAGTTTTTTACAGACAGAAAATAAAAATCATAGTATACTCCTTCGCCACGCTCCGAATCTAAAAATGGTTATAACATTATTACATTTGTGTATATTTGGTGGTATATACACAAATTGCATGTTTTTTAATAATAATTATTATTGCATTCGCGGGTAAACTATACAAGTTTTCGAACCCTATGGGACTTCAGTCGATAATGTGCAGTTTTTATTACAATATGTAAATGAACTTTTAAAAAGAAGGAAATACTTCGCACGTGGGTGCAGCCACTGTTGTAGATGGAAAGTTGGAATTTCATCTATATCTGTAAACAACGATAAACCATTGCTAACGAAAAGACGATTCTGAGCGGAGTTCGGTTGATAGCGATGCTTAAGTGTGGAACAAAGAAATATAATATAAAGATTAACAGTTAAAAGAATGTGCTGAAATCTAAGTTTATTTTATTTTAATTTAGCTCAGTCTATAGTATTGCTTTTTCAACATTGTGTGTTTCCATGACAACAATTTTTGTTTAAAAAAAATTTTTTTTAACAATAAAAACGGTGGCTAATGACAACCTTATTTTTAATAATATTTTCGTCTAAAATCTTTGAGCATTTTTACGGTGCAAAAAAGGTTTCGTGAACATAAATCAGATGATAAATGTTGATTAATTTTTCCCAATTTTTATAAAAAAACCTTTTTGATCAATCAAAAATCGACTTTCTCAACGCATCTAGGCATTTTCCGATCGGATCGAGTTTCCTGGGATAAAAATGGTTTGCAGATTCGAGAAAAAAAAAATACGCGTACCCAATAGGATAATAAAATTTCTACGGTAAACGTCTAATGAAAAAAAATAAAATAAACGAATCGAGCGTAGGACGATCGCCACTGTTTGCGCGGCACGGCGGTGCGACGCAACGGGTCTTCCGCCGCGTTTTTCGCGACGCGCTAACGGCTCGCCACCGCGGACAACGTCCGTTCATTGTGTTATTCGGGGCGTTGTATTGTTGCGTGTGCCTGTTGCGTTGCGCACGCCGCGGCGCTCGGTAACCGCGCGGTTCGGGAACGGGTCCAACGTTTGTTTATTGGGAAAAATCAATAGTCCCGGGGACGGGACCGTTGCGGCAACAATATTCGCGTAGGTCGGGCGGGCCCGCGGACGAAATATCCCCGCGCGCGCCGCGTCGCGATACGGCAGTTCGTTTTTATTATTTTCGACGTCCGATCGGAACGAAAAACCGACGTTTACGGCCATCCGGTCGGTAAACAAACTCGGCGCGGCCGCGCGATGCGTTTTCCGATAATCGTAAAAACAACGTAACGGCCGTTACGCCATCCGTACAGCGCCGGCGGTCGATTCGAATTTAATCGATCGGCACGGGCGAACAGAAACGACACGGAGCGTGGACCGCGCGATTTGTCGGCGCGTCCGTTTTCACGCGCGCGGTAAAGCGATCCGCTCGGAGGCCGTATTTTTACTTTCCGCTTTTACCCGGGGGGGGGGGGGGGGGTCGCGGGCCAGGTTCCAGCCGCACGCGCGACTAGTGCCCGAACTATACCGGGGGCCGCCGGAATTGTGGTAGCGCGCGCAAACCCGCGGGGCCACGCTCCCGCAACCCCAGATACCAACGTGACTCTGACCTTAAATTCATAATCACGATAACCGTTCTCAAATGTACCGTGAAAACATATGCACGCCAGTGTAATACACAGTGATTTACTCGGCTGGAAACGCTCGTTATCTCGGAAAGTGTTAACGTTTTCAGGAATTTGTTTTAAAGAATATTTGAAAAATTAACAACCAGCTCTATAATTTTACACTTGTATTGTTTTTTTGTCACCCTTATTTTTTGGGGTAAAACCACCACATCTACTTTTGATTTTAAAATGGCAACTTATATTAATAATGCATACAAACAGGTGGAGTATTGAAGTTGAAATAACTAGAGTAAGATGAGTTTTGGATTTTTTTTTTTTTTAACCGAATCGACTTTCAAAAGTTGTACTCGACCAACCTTCTAAACTAAACATTAATTCCTTTGCACAATATACTTTAGTGTCACGATGGCAATTTATTTTGGTAAATTCGAAACGCGGATATTCTTGTCGGAAATATATGGTACTTGAATATATTTAGTTATAACATTTATTAATTTTTTTTTTTCGAAATATAAAAGTGTCGCGTGTACACGAGTACCAAAAAAAAAAAAAAAAATAAATAATAAATAAATACAAATGTATACATATTTGCCGAATCGAGTCGATATTACCAACTCGACCAACGCTTGATATACGCTATCCAGTGTTAATCAATTGGGTCGACACGAATTGAGCGGCTTTTGTCTGACGTAAAAATATCTTGTTGATGTGTGCGATAGTTTAGCGGTGTTGATAAAACGAAATATTTTTCCAGATACGAAAAACGAAATGAACGACGGGACGGAAACCGATTACCGGGCGGTTAAGAAGACCAAATACGCGGTGATTATGTTCATTCACGGCGAGTCGTTCGAGTGGAACTCTGGCAACCCATACGACGGCTCCGTGCTAGCTAGCTACGGCAAAGTTATTTTTATCACGATCAACTATCGCGTGGGCGTTTTAGGTGAGTATTATTTTTCCGTATGTCACACCTGACACGTGAGCGTCTATATCATATATATGTATGTATATATATGTATACATATGTTATGCCCCATCGGCGAATCTGCCCAATTCATGAAAAATTACGTTATATTTATACTTTTCGTTCATTTCACGCTGTTAGTTTTAACGTTAGAATGCATTTTCTCATTGTCATACGCGTAAGGGTAAGACCATGTCTATATTAATTTCGCGTTGGCTTTTTTTCTCGGTGTTTTAGGTTTTTTAACGAGTCACGGCGATTTTCAGTTCATTATATTTCACATATTCGTAACCAACCTGAAAATATGAAACATTTTCTGTAGGTTTGACAACAGATAAATACACCCTAATGTTAAAACTAATAACCCAAAATGAACGAAAAGTATAAATACAACGTAATTTCATGAATTGGGCAATTTTACCGATAGTGTGTACACAGTATTGACCGCGGTATAGTCGATTGTCGAACATATTTTAGATTCCGAGTGGAGCTTGTAGCTTCTTTTTATCTGTGAGCAACTTTTCTACCAGGAGACTTGCTCAGATTTTTAAGTGTAGCACCTTTTCTGAAAAAAAATCGGTCTGGGGAGATAGTTTAAAGAAGTCATTTGTTTGGTTTTCTCATCAAATTTAAAAAACCGGGATGAACCATAGGAAAACTTTGGAAAACTGGGAAAATCCGTACAACATTTAACAAATATTATTAAATAAAATGTATAAAACGACATATATGTGTATATTGTCGACAAAGCATCACTATCAACTGAACTCCGCTCAAGTTCATTTTTTCGTAAGCAATGGTTTATATCGTTGTTTACAGGTATATATTAAGTTATCTATAACAGTGGCTGCGTCCATCATTATTATCTTGGAACGTTTTTTTCGTTACTCGTATGTACTACTGCATATTCTGCTCTCGTTCCTCGAGAAATTTTCTCGTATACCGAATAGTTCAGTTTTACCATTAAACATTGAGTCGCTATTGGATTTTTAAGATATTTTATCCGTTTCAAATCAAAGTACTTGATTCATATTTTGCGCCACCCATTCATCCCGAAAATATTTTCCAGACTGCTACACATAATCTTAGTATTATCGCAGTATTTGTCAATAAGACGGCTGAGTTAATGAGACAGAGCGGCACGAGAAGAATTAAAAACAAAATACGATATTAATAACTTTGAGATATGTAAGATTATAAATATTATACCACTATAATACCAGTACACAATAAAATCTCTTACCGTTTAAACAATTTAAAAAATCCCATGTATGTCGCTTTTGTGTAGTAACAGTATCATATAATTATTATCCGTAGTTAGTTTTGATTAAAGTTAATAATTATGTTTTATAGATACGGTTTATCAATAAAAAATAATTCATTTTGTAAACAGTATAATACTTTATTTCGTATTAACGTTCACATTTGATACTCGTTATAAAGTATGAATACAATAATGAAAATATTATTATTGAATCATTTGAATCTGATATCGAGTCAATTGCCCATTCCTCGGTAACCATTCCGGAAACACTAATATCATCAATACCATCAAAATAACACCACGTGCGCAAATTTGTCACCATATACATGCAGTGCGTTTGCTACAACAGCCTTTTTCAACATGGGGGTCGCGACCCACAAAGAGACCGCGAGTGATAGTTGGAGAGTCGCCAAAAACCATAAGTATCACGTATACTATAAATCGTAGTATTCAAGTTACATTAAACAATTTTTGAATGGTTCGCCTTACACGCGAAAAAAAACTATTAGAGGGTCGTGATTCGTGAAAAGCCGTAAAAACCACTGTGCTGCAACATACGAAAAAAGCCCTTGGTCGACCGTGTATATGGTGTATAAAGGCCGAGCTTATTTAACGTATTTAATTTATTAACGAATTAATTTTTTTCCACCTACTAGAAGAAGCAAGAGTCACGATTTCTCCGCAAATTATAAAACGAAAATAATATAATCGCTTCGTATAATATCGGTTACGGAAGATTTATTATACACCTATTTACAGAGTCATTATTTTTATCGTGAACCGGCAATTATCTCAGAGGATTTTAAGTGAATTTGATTTCTTTTTTTTTAATCATTATGGAATCGTTTATGCTTTATTTTAAAACGATTATTAACTGTTTATCCCTACTCTATAAACCTTAAATAAGTGCATACTTTTGATTTTAAAATTAGGGTAATAGATGGGCAATTTGTTACCTTTCTCTACTCCTCCGATCTAAACTTTAAACTGTTATAACTCTTAAACGGTAAATGTGATATTGTGTTATGCAAATCAAAATGTCTATACAAATATTCTCTATTCAAATCTGTGTTTAAAAAGGGGGGGTTCCTATATAAAAAACAAAAATATGTACTTATTTAAGATATATGGAGTAGGCGTAAAAAATTAAAAATGGTTTTAAAATAAAGCTTAAACGATTTCATAATGATTAGAAAAAACAGAAGTCAAATTCACTTAAAATCCTCCGAGATAATTGCTGGTTCACGATAAAAAAAACATCACCCTGTATACATTTTTTTTTTTTCTGAACCATATAGCCGCAGTTGTGTTGGGAGCGACCCAAAATAACTGTGCGTGTATTATATAGGTGAAACGGATCTATATAATATTATATTATACTTACTTATATATTACGTAGGTACGAATTTTGTTTAGGGTTTTTGAAGTCCAACGGCGGAGACATTCCGGCCAGTAATTTCGGCCTGTTGGATCAGATGGCCGCTTTGGAGTGGATCAAGAATAACATACAAGCTTTTGGCGGGAACCCAAATGCGGTCACGGTGATGGGACACGGTACCGGTGCGGCTTGCGCGAATTTCCTAATGATGGCGCCACCGGTCAATAACAATAGTGAGTGCAAGATTGATACCTATACCTACGTATTACGGCAACGTACTGTGTTTGTTGGAAAATTAATAATAATAATAATAACAATTAAAAAATTTAAAAAAACCGGTATTTTCGATACGATCGCTGTATCGGTGCCAAAAACTAATGTATAGGCACCTTTAATCACGACAGAATATCGATCGTTTCAATATAATACTATGTATGTTACAGATCTATTCCAAAGGGCCATACTGATGAGCGGTTCCGCGTTGTCCGATTGGGCGTTGGTGAAAAATCCCATTCTGAACACCATACAGGTCGGACAGTCGTTGAATTGCGGGCCCGGCGGAAACGAAAAATTCTTCGACTGTTTGCGGAGGAAACGGTTCACGGACTTACTGTCGATCAAAATGTACTTGCCGCCGTTTGTAACCGTGTTCGGGCCGATGGTCGACGGCGTGATGATCACCAACGAACCGTTGCCGCTGTTGAAAGAGCACAAGAATTTGATAAACAAGTACTTGACACGCGATCAAACACTATTTTTTTTTAAATTTCGTATAACGTTTTAAATTTATTGATTGTTCAGTTTTAAAATACTGGCCGGCGTAACGGAATACGAGAGTTACCACTTGTTGGACAGCGTGTCGCTAGCGCACGGTATGTTGGAAAACGAACAGCACAAAATGTTGTTGGACTATATGAAAGCCAAGTTCGAAGTAAATTACATAATTTTATTCATAATGCCCGCAATACTTACATTGAATCGATAAATACATTTGTACGTTTCGTTTCCAAAGCTATTTCCTGATCTTACATTAACGAACACCTTAACGCAGTACAACGAACGCGATCGAACGTGGTCGTCGTCCGGGGCCATAGAAAATCGAGATATTCTTTTGGAAATCCTCAGCGATGCCATGGTTGTAGCCCCTTTGATCCAACTTGCCGACATCCAATCGGAAGTTAATGATCACACGTTTTTCTATGTTTTTACTCATAAAAATGTTTTAAACGAATATGACGTGGTAAACCATTGATTATAAATAACAAGTTCTCGAATATAATTAAAATGATCCGTCTATATTGTGTTACCATTATGATTATTATTATATTGTAGGTAAGAAAAAGTATCAACGGGGAGGATTTACCATACGTTTTGGGCGTACCTTTGGGTGGTAATACTATCCACCTTAAAACTCAATATGATCAAAAGGAAAAAAGATTATCAGAAATGATTATGACTTATTGGAGCAATTTTGCTAAAACGGGGTAAATTTTTATTTTTATTAAAATGTACCTATATTATATTGTTGTGAACGCTAATTACACTAATTATTTTACGAATTTTATTTAGAGACCCAAATTTTTCAAAAAAATCGTACCAAAATGAATTGAAGGCGAGTGTAAGATGGCCAAAATATAACGTTGTAAATCGTGCTTATTTGGAACTAAGTTAGTAGATAATTATTATTGATTTAAAATATTCAATTTACTTACTTAATAGGACCTTTTTATATAGTTGTTATTTTAATTTATTTCAGATTTAACTAATCGAGTAAAAGGCAATTATAGAGCAAATAAATGTAAATTTTGGAACGTGGATCTTCCACAAAGGATAGAAGAAAAGCGACAGAAAGACGCTGAACAATCAAAAACATCGTATCCTACAATAACCGTAATACCAAAGGAGCCAACCCCTCCGTGGATTGAACCACACTTTACCCTACCCACCATACCTCCAGAAGACCCAATGATAATATCTAACGAATCCTTAGAAGATCTCAATCCCGGTGAAGAACCTTCGGCCGAACCATCCGACAAAAAAACTCAAGAAAACGTCGAAGCTTCGTCGTCCGTGGTCGTATCCCTTATTATAATTATTGGAATTCTTTTTCTATTGGTAAACATATGTGCGTTCGGAGGAATATATTACCAAAGGGATAAGCTGAGGGTTAGAGAACGGTTGTTTAATAACAGATTCCAGTGTAATGGTGCGAACACCAGTCGAACATTTGACGAAGATGACGACGACGTTTACATGAAAACCGAAGAACCAGAAATAGCAAATGTACACAAGTTCAATAAGACCCAAGCTTATGACTCAGTAGCGTTGGCTAGTGTCAAACCGGAAGCCATTGGCGGTAAACGATTAGGCAAGTGGACAGAAATATCTAGACAGAGAAGTAGCAGTTCGGTCACTATGGACCCACACACTAGGGTCAAGGAGTGGATAAATACGGAGATAATACAAAGGTATTCGCCGAGGATATTGCGAAGGCAGCGGAGGGAAGATAAAAAAAGACAATTGGTTTGTGCCGAAGATCCGTTGATTATGACACAAAAAGCGGTCGTTGCAGCGGACTCTAAAGCCGAGAAATCGAGAAACAAAGTAATCGATCATGCAAATAGTTTTAGGTACTTGAGTTTTTAATTTTAATATCGATTAAATCTTATGTACAGGTTTCGGTGGCTATTGATGCCACGCCGGCGGCTAGGACCATTAGCGTGTTAAAACAAACGCCAATAGAACTGACAAAGTCCATGGACACAATGGGACACCTGGAACGAGTGGAAATAAAACCGTCGTTGTCACTGGGCTCAATCAATAAGAAATTTTTGACCAGAAGTGATGCGTTAAATGAATCTGACGACATGTTGTCGTCGCAAGACACGTTGCACAAGAGTTCTACTAGTATTCAGTTGAAACCCGCAGCGAAGGAGAAGAGGCCCGGGATTAAGGTCACTCATGGGTATTCAAAATCAGAACCCGTAAAAAACAACCCGAAAGAACCTCTTTATAGCCAAGTTAGTCTACTAGTTTACGGACTTATACATTTTAACAAACTGTATTGGAATTCTAAACCTCAAAAAATTGTGTATAAATTTAATTGCATTTAAATCCCTTGAAACCTGAATAACATCATGATAATATATAACGTGGCGAGAAATAGAAAAATACCCATGAGCAGAAGAGCTCAGCCATGAGGAATTAATTTTCACCCACCTATTTTGTTTAATTGATATATTCTTTGTAAAACAAATATCATCAAATACCCACTATAATAATAAAATGGTATACCATATTAAAATCATGCAACTTTCAAAAAAATGAGAAGTTTTGTAAAAGTTGAAATGTTCTAAAGGTACTAAAGGTCTTGATACTAATTTACTTACGCAAAAATGCCATCCACTTAGCTTTATTTAATCTGTAGGGGTATGTAATGCTAAAAAAAAAATCAACCTTCATCAGCAACACCTTTTTTTCCTAGTAAATTTGCTCCGATTTTCACATGTATCAACTTTTCTGAAGGCTCTTTGATTTTTGACGCTATTTTTTAAAAATAAAAGCACTTAGTGAGAAAAAAACATAGGAAAACGTACAATTTCACGAATTCATTATTTTATAAAAACACGGACAACGTTATCTACCAGAAAAAATGATTAATTCGAAAAATTGCAAGATACCTTTTTTGTCGCCTTATTAATTTACTTTCTCGCGGTATCATTGTCAAAACTTTTGAGCCACTTTTGAGCTTTTAAGGAAATTTAATTTTTGGGAATTTTGTTTTGCTGTAATTCAGTTATAAATACACGCAGAGACTTTTAACTTGGTAATAACACTTATATTGGACTTACCCAGTCGTAGTAAATTTTTGAAATCACCGGACGACTTTTTTTTTTTTAATAAGCGTTTTGAAATTAAATTTTAACAAAAATCGCAAAAAAATTCGATTAAGTCTGCCGTTTTAACTTTTTTTACCTGATGCCAACATTTTTAAACGTTATTCACCACACCCATCGTATTTGAATAAATCGACTAAAACCAACTAAAACCCTTATTTCTTATGTATATTATGTTTTTCTAATGTTATGTATGTTATGCCGAATTAAAATTTAATTTTTTCATACAACTACTATTTAAAATAATTAATACATTTTTTTTTTTAGTACCATTGCACTATTAAAAAATATATCTGTCTTGTCTCGTCGCCCGTCCGTTCACTTAAATTTTGATGAAGCCGTGGCTCCTCAAAAATACTTTCAACACTGCTTACCAGAATATTAGCAATCTAATCAATTTAAAACCAATCGAAATACCATAGATAAAGAATAGATATAAAAGATGTAGGAATATCATAGATTCCTATATAATAAAAAACTTAACCATGTATATGTTGCACTCCAGAGGTGCATTTGTCGAATCCACAAAACGTTCGATTTTTCGACGATCCCGTAAATTGGCCGAGTGAATTCCCCAATTTATAAAATGAGCGAAAAAAACTATTAATTTCATTTATCGGGCAATACTATACTACGGTAATACACAATAGTACTTGCGATATTTATAATCGTTTAAACGATATTTCCAATACATTATGGATTAATATTAAATTAATATTACTTAAATTACGCTAAAAAGTGTAAAAAAAAAAAAATAAAAAATCTTACTCCCAAGAATACCGGTCGCTATAAGTTTATAAAACGGACAGCGTCATTTGCGTCAATCGTCTGTCCGTTCTATGAACCAGGCGACCCCCTCGGCCCTTTCCCGGTGTAACGGGCGAAACCGACACCGGGCGAATGCGACTGCAGGTAGTCAGTTTAGCCCAACGTCGCATTCGCCCGGAGTCAGATTTGCCCGGCGCACCGGAACGGGTGGAAAATCGGGCAAATAATTCGCCTGTGGGGTGTAACATTGCGCGGGTAATCGATGCATTTCATTTGCGACCGTGCGAAACCGTCAGTGTTGACATCGAATATTATAACATTGTGTGTGACGATGCGATATAACGTAACATGTATTCGGACAGGTGTGTAAGCCGAAACCGTCGTTGGCTCCGTCGTCGAAAAACACGAGTTTCGAGTCGAGCGCGCACTACGAGGACATAAACGTCACTTCCAAGGAGTACGCCGTGAACGGTTGCGGCGTCAGCGCCGGGGAATGCTGTTCGGACGGCGGCGGCGGGGTCCGCAGGATAAAGTACCCGAAAGTGTTGCCGGACTTTCCGGTGCAAGGTGCCGCGGGCCCGGACTGCAACAGGCGACTGTCGTTGCCGCCGCCACTGGTGGTCATACCGGAGGGCGGCGCGGTGAAGGTGCCGCCGCCGCCGCCGCCCAGAATATCGTCCACGCTGGGCCGGAAAAAAGACGGCGCGAAGACCGAGGCCACGATTACCGTGCGGCCGTTCAACAGGCAGACGCAGCCGGACACCATACCCGAGGAACACAAATCGCCCGTGGTGCCGTGCGTGCCCAACAAGGTGTGCCCGGCGGTGGACGCGGCGGCGTCCGAGGTTCTGCCGGCCAAAAAGCCCGCCGGGCCGAGAATCGTCATCAAGGCCAGCTCGGTACAACAGCACCATCCTAATCAACAGCATCCCAATCAGCAACATGCCAGTCAGCAGCATCCCAATCAACAGCATCCTAATCAGCAGCAGCAGCAGCAGCAGCAGAAGCAACCCAAGAGGACGAACATACCGCGTGTCGTGCATCCGCAGAACAGCGACAGGAACAAGCACGCGACGGCGGTCGGGGCCGAGGGCGGCGACACGGACACGGTCAAGCGGAAAAAAAAATGACCTCTGGTCGTGCACTAGACGCGTGTTTTTCCTACGAAACTTTTGTACGTCCATAATAATATAATGTATACTATTTATCGTGGCGCCGCGTCAATTATCCGCGCACGTTTTTTTCGCGCGAATAACCGTAATAATATATTGTAAAAACAAATACTGCACATTTATCAATCGGCGGTCGTTCGCAAATCGAACGTTACGTTGAATATTACAACAAAGGTACAACACGATCGATTAACTTCAACTTTGTAGCCGCGGATTAAGTGTTTTTTTTCTTTTTTTTTTTCTTTCTTTTTCTCTACATCGAATTTAGGTATTCGGAACGTGATTACGTTCGTAATTGTTTCTTGACGACTCAATCGTTTTCCACATGAACACATCCACCGCATTTAAATCACGTCAAACCCAGCCCATGTTTTCCGATACTGTGACGCCTTTCGACTAGTTCGTAATTCCAACAAGAATATTAAACCGGTTTCGTATCGATATTGCGTACTCGGTGTCGGTGGATTGCGGCCCAGGTTTATTAGAGGGATGTAAGAATTGCGGCCCGAGTTCATGAGAGAGACTTACGAATTGCGGCCACATAACGATTACCACCTCATATCGGCTTATTAATGTTATCCAGGAAAGAGCTTCTATATTGCTAATACGTTTTCTTCGTTTTTATTCCATTACTCCTGAATTTTGTACAAGTCTCGAATTGAATTTCAAGTAACACATCAAGGATGTTATACGTGTTACTATGTTAGGATGGCTAATATAGAATGTCATAATGTTTAATATTGTTTATCGTCTGTTGTTGTATTTTAAATTAGATACCGATTTCGATATGGCACGATTTATGCATTTTTTTTTTTTATAACTAATAAAATATATAATACATTTAGGTATATCAACGATAAAGTTTCTAGATAAAAAGGGTTCCTTGGGCCACAACTAACTTACAGCCGAAAAGTTTCCCGGGCCGGAATTCACCGGTCTCGACGTCGAAAATAACACGTCGGGTTGCAACTCACCAACAGTCTGTGTACCTGTCTACCGGCCTCGTCAACCGTTAAGACAGAACGCGTGTCAAATAAAATAGATTCTATCCAGTGAGTGAAAACCCGTCCTCGCCATTTCGATGAGTAGTTAGGTAATAGATATTTTCGAGCGAAAAATTGTCCGCGGAAAATTGACGTGGATCCATTTATTGTATTGTGAATGTTTTGTGTGTGCGTTTTTGCGCGCGTGTATCTGCGATTTGTATGTATTTCGCACACGCTGTATAGTGATAAATGTATATTGTATGTAAATCTTTTTTTATTATAATTTGTTTTTTTTTTTTTTTTTAATATAAAATAGAATTTGTAACTCCGGGTATTCCGTCGGTATGTCTCGATCAGTAACCACGTACCTATAAACAATCGTTGGGAAATAGACAGCTCTAATTTGTTTTCATTATTATATAATAATTTTTTTTTAAGCGCAGTTTTAAATACGAAAAACTAAACTTCATAATAATTATTATTTACAGTTTTTCCCAGTTAGTTACACGTCCGATGTATAAGGGGTAACGTACTGTAAACAACATTTTTGAAGAAAAAAAAAAATGAAAATTATTGTTTATTATTATGTTCAAATTTACTTTAAATTAAACGTACGAGTATAATACAGTGCCGTGTCGTTATTAAAAGTTCCTATTTTTTCTGTTTGTTGCGTAATCGTGAATTAAACTAAAACATCTAAGGAAAAATCGTCTCGAGTGAGACACGTTCGATTATAACTCCTACTCAGAGCCGGACTGGAAGGGTTCGGCCAATTTACCTACATTTAACGGTCCAGCGTAAATTGAAAAAATATTACAATTTGAACAATAGTGTTTTTACCTTCATCCACATTTTATAACAAGTAGGATCTAGGAACTTTTTCTATGTTGATGACAAAGAAAATGTAAAATATATCAATACATAGGTATAAATCAGTAACAATTAGTAGATGTATAATACATTAAATCGTATTATTATATATTTATGTGTACGATAATAAACTAGATGAAGTATTAGATGAATTTTTAAAAATGTCCAAATATCTTCAAACTTATTGTTTATATTAATTATTCAATATTTCTTTTTCCACAGACATCAATAAGAAAGCATCTAATAGAGTCTTATAGTATACTTACATCAATTTAGAACGCATAGCGAAAAACTTAATATATTTCGTAGTGTTGTCTCGGTACCATTGACCAACGATTTTTAAAAGCAAACCGAAAGAAAACCAAAAGTTTACGAACAATGCTAGCAGAATGTATTCGTGTTGACGGAAAAAATAAGCACGACTGACGATCAGATTTTTGGTGTTCGCTATACAATTTACCTGCGGGAAGTTACACCTCTTACTTTGAACTTTCGACTCCGGACCAATGTCAATACGTTGTGTAACTTAATTTTAATTGTTTGTAACTTGGTTTCCATGATCTGTTATTCCAAACTTTTGCCACTAGCGTATACGAAAGTTTTAGCGATCGTCATCATTGTCATGCAAATATATATGCTATGGTGGTAAGATTTAACTATATTTAACTGTTATGAATATCGATTATTACAATCAATAAATCTTTAATAATGGCCAAATTTTGGAGTGGCAAATTCTGGAAACTGAGTTACAAACAGCTACAAACTATTAAATAATGCCATCGTCTCCGAGTCGAACAAACAATTTAGTCATAGGGGAGGTCACGTTAAGTTGGCCTCGCAACACTAAAACGTTCTTAGCGACTAAAAGATTGCGAATGATGAAAACTAAGTTACAAACGAGTAAAATTAAAATATAGCAGTTGAATGTTTGAAGGGGGAGGGGAGGAAAGGCGAACTTCACGTGCGTTTTAAATGTCGCCGAAAAAGTTTTATTGCACAAATCAGTTTTTACGATCGAATTTTGTTTAGTACGACGTTCTTTCAATAACAACGTCCAATTTAAAACTAATTATACACCTATATTTTATTTTTATATCTATGGCGTAATTCAAATTAATTATATCAAATTATCGAACTAATTGAACGGTTTAAGCGGTGCATTATTTATCGTAACAATTTAAAAACTGATATTGTGCAAGAAATGCATGAACAGTATGCTTCAATTATTTCGTATTTTTTTTTTTTTTTTTGATTTCAATCCATGACGGTGTAAAATATAATAAACCGTCGACAAAAATACATTTAAAATTTTAAGAGACCCACAAATAGTTCAAATAAGCCATTTATAGGCCATTTTATTCGTATTAAATCGTTTAATTATACTATGTTTCGATGAGAACGATAATAATTAAGTAATCTTACGTAAAGCCACCAAATTATAATTATTTTAACCATGGTTGAATATTTGGGAGGGGGCGTAGGGCAGAGGTACCGGCAGGGATGGATAGGTAGTATTTTTGGTACAGGGAAATATATTGAGAGGCCCCAAACTGAAAACAAATTTTTTGCCACTCGCATTACATATTCAATATAACAACTTTACATAGAAATACAATTTTTTTACATAATTTTTCACATATCAATCAACTATGGTTAATTATTTACAATTTTATTACAATATTTTAAATATTATAGTAATTTTTGTAATAATTTACTTTTAGAAGCTACTTGATCAATTATTTGGCCAGAGCCAATTCCGTTCAACAATTTTTTCTCAATAGACACGAACATAAAACTTTCCAAAAAAGTCATGTGATAAGGTGCTCCTTAAATATGATTTTATATATTTCAATTTTGAAAATCTACGTCCACAGCTTACTTGAATGACTGACAGAGTAAGTAGTAATATGTAGCAGTTGTAGTGACCAGGATAAGCGTTGGTGTATAAATTATACTTCACTAAGAAATTAAAAACACAAACGACACAATACTTATCACCAGCTGTGGTATGGGAACATTTTTCTTCATACATTATACGAATACAATTTGGCTTTTAGTTTTAAAAAATCAGCTCACTGGGTTATTTTAATTGTGTTATTATTTTGTAACGTCATTATTTAAATATAATTGTATACATTTATATATTTAATCAATAGTAATGTCACTCACAGCCCACAGGATAACCAAATTGTAAGAAATAACTTTTCTTGAAAAACAAAGGAAAGGGAGCGAATCTATCCCCAACATCACCCCATTTAATTATAAATATGGCACTGTCTGTAATATGTTTATAATTTTACACCAAAAGTTGTAGGTCTACCCCACTACTTGCTAACTACATTATTTATTATTAATTAAAAATTAGAATATTAACATAGGTGTTGAAGCGTAATTATTTAAAAACTGAACTCACCAAAAGGTTAGTACCAAGTTAGTGGTTGCTACTTGCTGTAGTTTATGGTTAGGTTTAGGTACACACTATACACTTAGATACCTCGTTTCGACTCTTAGATTTGTAATCACAAATAGGTAATAGTACAAAAAAATAAAAACTAAACAAATCATTAACATAAATACACGATCTTATATTCTTATTTGACTCAATAATGTTCCCAAACGTAAAAATCGTAAAAAACGTAAAAATTACAAGATACACTGCTTCCACATTCCACGCGCACAATGAAAACGGTCGACTATGGAATACGAATGGATAGGATCATGAATAACAAAAATACAATAATAAATACATGTGTTTAAAATAGATATTATGTACACGATCATTTTTGAAAAATTTGTATTTCGTATTGTCCATATCGGGATAGACCGTGCGATGTTTGCGGCCGGCGGTCGGTCAGATATTTCGGTCTTCCATTTAACAATAACAATTTTAGAATACTAATTTTAATTCATTAATATTTATTAGGTTTCATGTTAAAAATCCGCAAGAAAATTATTGACGTGTTATCATATTATTAAAAATAGCATTCTTGAATAATAATAATTTATAGTTTTAAATATTATTCCTATTTGGTGAATATTGTACGAAACAAAATGTGTGGACCCGAGGGGTTCTCCGGCATAAACATGGGGGCCCGCAGAGAAACTGCCTTTTTCCCTATGGGCCTATCCACCCCTGGGTACCGGGTCGATTCACTATATATTATTGTTTTGTTTTTTCTACCGAAGCCTCAGTAATTATTCATATCGAGGTTAAAAAATAACAGTATTCAAAACCGTGTATCATCAGCTCAGATAAATTATATTATTTTTGATTTTGTGTTTATCATTCGGTAATAAACTATATTATTATTGCTCTTTATTTTATATTGTATTTTTACGTAAGCATTGATCATTACTGGGCGATTCGTTTTCAAAGATGGTTTTAAATGAAAACTATTACAAATGCACAGTTTAAAAATCAATATGTTCTGTCTAAACGTACGTGGTATGGACGTAATATTTAGCGTTCTTTTTGTAGTTTTTTTTCGAATAGGCGTTTCCTATAAATTCGATATTATTAATATAATGATTTATTAGGATCAAACCATTTTCGTAAGAAAAATTTTCTCTTAATTGACAGATAACAAAACCAATAGTTGAACTATTAATTAATGATAAAAAAAAAAAAAAAATAATAATAAAAAAAAAAACCGATACTCTTGATGCTCTGCTGAAGTAACTACAAACAATTTGAAAAGCTGATAATTGGACGGGTGTGCCACTGTTATGAGTAAGAAGTTAAAAAAGGTAGGAAACATCAAGCTATTTAAATTATATCTGTAAGCAATTATAAACCGTTGCTAATGAAAAACGATTCGGAACGAAGCTCGGTTATAAATGTTTTAAAAACGGTGAATGGCACTTGTTCGAAAAATGATAAGAACCCTTTTCGGAAACCCAGCCCGGTCGCATATTAACATAATGCACACCGCACACACGAAATAAAATACTATCCAACGTGATTTACTTATATGCAATTCAATAACTGCATGTGCCCTACCTTCCCAATATTTCATATACAACAGTGACGTACCAGTTCCCAGTATCAGATCTATTTGTTTATTTTTTGTTTTGGTTATGTGTGGGTATAAATTATTGAACTTCGTATACCAGATGATCCATTTAAGTGGATACACTCATTATCTCGGAAAGTATTAACTTTTTCCGGACTTGGTTTTCTAGAACATTTAGGAAACAAACTGCTCTATAGTTTTATATTTATATTTTATTTTTTGTCACCATTATTTTTGGAGGTAACACAATTACCTACTTTTGATTTTTAAATAGCAACCTATATTAAACATTTCATAAATAAATAGAGCATTAGTTAAAATCAATTTTAGTGTTGACATTTTTGATTTCCGTCGATCCGTTGACAAAATATTCCACTTTTAAGTTTTGGTTGGAAGAGAGTAGTGGAGTATCATTTGTGTGACGGTACAGTGCGCAGCGTGTTAATAATGCATCACTACTACTCTTCTCCAATCTTAAACTAAAAGTGGAATATTTTGTGAATGGATCGACAGAAATAAAAAATTTCAACACTCAAATTTATTTTAACTAATACTTAATCTATTTATGGTATCTTCGATATAGTTTGCAATTTAAAAATCAAAAGTAGTTAGTGGTTTAACCCCCAAAAATAAGGGTGACAAAAAAATAACATAAATATAAATTGTAGAGCTCTTTGTTTTTAAAATATTCTAGAAAAAAAAATGCGAAAAAAGTTAATACTTTCCGAGATAATGAGTGTGCCCACTTAAATGGATCACTCAGTACACACTCGACAATTTGATAAGATATTTGTTTCTTTATAAATTGTTCTTATGGTGATATGAAAAATGTCGAATATCCGTAGTAGTTATTTTTATTTAATAAAAAGTTCAGACATGGTTGAAATTAAAATTTTGTCGATAATCGCAATTCGCCAAGATTTTGTCATTATTTGACGACGAGATGTTGAATACTTCCAATATAAGTAATATTACATTGGCGAATCACTATATCATTTATAACACGCGAGGTCGTAATCAGTGCTACGGACATTGTTAAGAATAAAATTAATTGCTGTATAACGACCACACATTATTATGTGAGATACCTACACTGACGAAATATATGTATTCAATTACAGAAATATCATTATTATAATTGTAAATATCATAAGAATTATATGCTAATTAAAACAAAACTTGTGTATAATTATAATAAATAGGAACGATAATGCCGAGCCATACCAAAATAAACTGTCAATCTGTAAATTATTTACGAATTTTTAAATGCACGTGATGGTAGTCTGACATTTGATAAATTTACATAATGTTCAATTTAAAAAAAAAAAAATTCGTCCAAGGATAATGGGGACGAGTGCAGCCACTGTTACAGATAATTGACGAAAAAACGATTCTAAGCGGAGTCCGGTTAACAGTGATGCTTTTTATTACTTGTATACAGTCATTTAATAGGAAAAACATTAAATATGCTTTTTTTTTTCTTTAATAATAATTGTTTAATGTTATATCGATTTTCCCAGTTTTCCTATGTTTTTCCGGTTTTTGACATTTTCTAGGAATACTTTAGAGAAAATAAAATAATGATCTCCTTGAAGTGCCTTCCTAGTCAAATTTCCTTTCAGAAAAATTGCTGTCATTATAAATAGGACCATATTACTTGTAGAAAAGTTGTACACAAAAAAAAATAAGGCCGTAATGTATTTTAACTTATAACAACATTTCCTTTATTTTCCCATTTTTTCAGTTTTTCAAATTTTGATGAGAAAACTCCTGAGAAAATCGAAAAATGACCTCTCTAAATTCCAAAGTACCTTCCTAGTCAATTTTATTTTTAGACACATTGATATCATAAGTTGAAACAACATTGCTAGTAGAAAAGTTGTGCACAGAAAAAAAGAAGCCCGTAATATATTTTAACTAATACCTACATTCTTATATTTTCACTCAACTTTGAATCTAATACTGTCATTGCTTATTTGTATTTTTTAGATTCTGAGCTGAGCGTGAGATTTATTGCTTTTACAATGATTTTTATTTTTTGTATAATATCTTTTTCTTGTGAACAAATTTTCTACCAGCAATTTTGCTCCGATTTTTAATTTCAGAATTTTTTCTGAAAGGATATCTGCCTGAGTTAGTACTTGAAAGAGGTTAGTTTTTGATTTTTTTTTAGTTTCCAGTTTTTTTCATAATAAATGGAAATACTGGAAACAAATTTTGGAAAACCGTGAAAAAACGTAGAAAAAACGGAAAAAAGATACAATTTTAAACAAATATTGTTAAATAAAATAATATATAATGCATATATTATCTAATATGCATAACATAATATGACAAATAATATATTGTTCACAAAGCAACGTTATTAACCGAACTCGGCTTAAAATAGTTTTTCGTAGTAATGGTTAATCGTTACTAACAGATATACAATAAATTTTCCCTCTACTTTCCCAACTTCTCATCATTAATAATGGCCCACTCATCGTGTGAAATGTATTTTTTTTTTACTGTTATAGTTATAGCGTCTGTACTAACTGAAAATATTTAACTTATAAGTTTTATTTATAATAATTAGGGAAGGTAGGATATTGAAAGAAATTTAATGTATATTTGTACGTAACAGAATTCAAGCATTTCCAATAAAAAATTATTCTGAGCGGAGCTCGGTTAATAATATTGCTCAAAAGCGTCTTCGGGTTAATTTCGTGGAGGAAGGGTGGCGAACAATTTTTACTCATGAATACCAGCGATTCGGTAAACAAAAAATGAAAACCTTTATATCTGATGTCATTTTAACTTATATTAGCTTAAATTATTGCAAATATATTGTACGAACGCAGTAAAACAATACTATTCAAAAGTTAAATTAATTTTTTTCCCATTAGATAAATATTAAAATAATGATAATATGAATAAAAAAAAAAATAATAATTATTAATAAAACTTAGATGATCAAGTTCACAAGATCAACAATATTTTCTATATTAATGTTTTCATTTCGATGAATATTTAAAAGTGATAAGCTTCTGCTCAAATTTTTTTTTCCACAAAGTACGACTTTTATTGAACTTCATGTTAAATTCTCAAATATGTCTGTTTGATCTAAAAATTTTATTCACAGAGTACCTACCGAATAAAAATTACATACATAGCTCGCAAAAATTCAAATGTCTATAAATTGCCCAACAATTTTACCACGTCAATAAAAGGCAAATATAAGTTTTCAATCCACATTTCAAGTCTCTAGAAATATTTATCAATGACTTACAACAAAAAAAAAAAAATTAAAATTAATAAAAGCATTATTTTCTTAAATTTTCCCGTTTTTCTTCAGTTTTACCCTGAGTTTTACTGATATTATGAAAACTGCTTCGAAAATCAAAACATGACCTTCCTAACACAAAACTTATAAAAGGAAATTCATCAAGAGGACCAAAAACTGGTGAACCCAAAGAGTTTTTCCATGGTCTATTAGATATTGTTAGATTCTGAGCGGAGCGAGAAATATATTGATTTTACAATGGTATTCATTTTATTTTTTTTATTATTAATTTTTTTTTTCTGTGAACAACTTTTTTTACCAGAAATTTCGCTCCGTTTTTTAAGTGTACCTAACACTTTTTCTCATTTAGGAGTTCACATAATAAATAGGAAAAAACGTAGGGAAACTAAATATTACGGCCTTTCAAGTTTCAAACAATGTCCAACCGAACTAATAGTAAATGTTTATCAATTAAACTCCGTTCAGAATCGTTTTTTCGTTAGCAATGGTAAATTGTTGCGTACAGGTATACATTAAATTTCCCGTCTACTACCTTCCCAACTTTTTACCTACACCAGTGGCTGAACCCATCCCCATTATCTTACCTTTCTATTTTTCATACCAGGCTGGGAAATGATTTTTAAAATATTGGCACCGGTCCGAAATCAATCGGACAATGTGAGGGACTGCGTAAAGTTGTCCCCCCCATCTTGTTTTGTTATACCAGACTGTTTAATGATTTACAAATTCTGAAAACCGATTTGCAAATATTTGCAAATTATTTACAAAATGTTGATAGCATTTTCAAAAAAATTGATCATGGTGAGGAGCCACGTGTGGAAATGCCAGGTCTCTTCTATTTTTTTTAATCGAATTACACCAAAAAACGGAATCAAAATAATGATACCGTGAGTGCTTGTAAACTTTCTCGTATTTTATGCGTTCTTCCCGGTTTCCCCGTTAATGAAGAAAACGACACAGAAAATTGAGAACTTATTTTCTTACTCATCAATTACACATAATTGTCTTTCAAAAATGATGATACCCTTGAAATATAGAGCAACATTTTTGGTAGAAAAGTTGTATAGGGAAAAAAAAATGTTGATTTTATGGATGGGTGTGCCTTTGGAATAAGTTAGATTGATAGGATATTTAAATTTATTAAATTTATTTCTGTAAGTAACGCTCATCGAATGCTGACGAAAAACAATTCTGAAGGAAGTTTGCTTATAAATGTTTTGAAATACCGTAGTTTTGATAAGTTTAGTCACACTATTTTATTCATGTAAAAAATCCTAATAAAATCTAATAGAAATTCAAGAATACCAAATTCCTACAAATATTCCAAAAACCGCTCACGTTTTTTAAACATTTTAGGACGGCTGTAAAAGTCAAATATAAGTATTCCGTGAATATTTCAAGTTTCTACAAATAATTTTAACCGAATCACAACAAAAAAATTTAACCGTGAGCTATACTTTCATCATGAACACACCAATAAAGGTAGCACAAAGATAGCACAAGGCACGACATTTTAGGGCATTCTAAACGCTCGGATTTCGCGTTTTAATGATGAAAATTAATTTTACGCATTACTGCGTGCTACACTATTGAGAAAATATACTAAAAAAAAAAAATATGGTTAACCGAATTCTAAATCGATTATTGATTTTATTTTGTATACATTTATATATAATACAGCGTAGACTTATAATTACACATTATAGAATTAAATAGATTAATTGATATTATCGAATATTATTACGACACATAGGTATTTTACATACTAGCATTTTATTATAATTATTTAACATAATTTATTATATTAATTATAGGTACGCAGTATATTGATTTCGGCAATTTATAGATAGCTAGTAATTATTTTGTACTGTGACAATGTGTTGACGTATTGAACCGATTAAATACCAATATATATTAATGACGTCAAATAGCTTATTAAATACCGGGCTAAGATTTCTATTTAATTTTTTTTTTTCAAATTAAAATCATCTTAAAACATAATTTGATAGGGTTAAACTTTATGTAATATTATAAAATTAAAAAAAAAAAAAACCTCGAAAACGTTATATTTTTGTATTAATTCTCCCTACAAAATGACGTTAACTTATCTGTAAGGCCCGGATTTCAATAACGAATATATATATATTTTTTTTTTTATGATATTAGACAATGCTTTCAGAGTCCATAATTTGATTAATGTAACCGACTTCAAGTGTACATTTTTAATTTGCCTTTTTTTGAATTTTTCAATGTTTTTCATTTTTAAAGCATTTTTTAGCATTCTTCAGTCATTTTAGATTCTGAGTGGAGCGAAGAAACTTATGGTTTAACATAGATGATTATTATAATTTTTTTATACTGTGTACCAAAATTCTAACAGAAATCTTGCTCCGATGTATACGATATAGACGCTTTTCTGAAAGGAAATTTTCATGGGGTGGTACTTTAGGGAATTCATTTTTCGATTTTCTCAAGAGTTTTCTCATCAAATGTGAAAAACCGAACAAAACACGAAAGAAAAACGGGAAAATGTATGAAATGTAATTTTTAGTTAAAAATTATTACGGCTTTCTTTTTAACTTTTTCTACCAGCAATTTTGCTCCGATTTACAATGAGAGCACTTTTTCTAAAAGAAAATATGACTGGGAAGGTATTTTAAAAAAGTTATTTTTCGATTTTCTCAAAAAACATGGAAAAACCGGGAAAATCAATACCATTATAAAAGAAAATATTTAATATTTATTTAATTATTTTACCATAATATGATAAATATATGTATATATTGTTAACAAAGCATCAACTGAACTCCACTCAGAAGCGTTTTTCGTTAGCAATGGTTTATTGTTGCTTACAGATATACATTAAATTTCATTCTGTATCCTACCTTCCCAACTACCCAGTAGCGGATTTCCAACATTTTTCTGGAAGAGGTCCTGAAAAATCATATGTATTTAAAAGGTATCTTTATTAATAGATGCCTCATTTTGGACGACATTTATTGAAATTATATCAGCTTCTGGGGAGGCCAGACCCCATGGTCCCCACTCGTTTATCCGTCATTGCAACTACCTACCTAAAATAGTAGCTGTCCTAGGATAATGGAGACGGCTCCATTAAGCATTTAGCTTTTTAAATTTTTTTTTTTGCACATTTGTACAGTATAAGAGTATGATATTTGTATATAATACGACCATGGATTAAAATATATACTTTTTTAGTATATGGCGTAAACTCGGTATATTTAATTTATGATCTACGATAATTTATTTGTCATTTTTTAATACAATATAATGCTTTTTAATCCGAGCCCTATTCATTTGTAATATGTTTATCTTACTAATATTAAAAATGTAATAGTTTCTGAGGATGTATGGATGGATGTTTGTTACTCTTTCAAGCAAAAATTACTGAACAGATTTTAATGAAACTTTACAGTATTACTATACATCAGGTTCATACATATAGGCTACTAATTTCGTATTCGACTCTTACAGTGGTACTGATAAGGGTTATTAGTAGTATCGGTACAAAAATTGAATTAATTTTGTTGATTTACGGGTTATTTTGGTGATAAAGATGATAATATTTGTCTATTTTTTTTTTTAGCACAGGAAACGCCGGGCAAGACAGCTAATACATATTTTAATATATAAAAAAAACCCGTATTTTTCGCAATAACTTTTATATCCATATAGATGGATAAATAATTAATGTAATAAACTATACTTTTCACATACCTACCTAATATTTAAATATAATTTATGTTTTACATAATACGTTTTGAGTTTACCATTTAAAACGCCCAAAGATTACGAATAGCGGTAGACTTATGCTGTAGTTGACTCTTTTCTAAAGGTTCGTGTCAACTATAGTAATTTTAACGATACAGCCAATACTTCTGAGAATTATAATGTAATTACAGTAAATTATTAACGGATTGATGCATTTATATTTGGGTTTTTCAAGTTAACTCGGCCAAAATCCATCAATTAACAGTAACATAACACAATTATAAATTATAAATTTAGCTAGCGTCCCTAGATAATTTTTTATGCGTACCTATTGTGTTTTATTGCACGCATATTTTTCAAAATCATTTGGTTTTCGTTAATGGTCACGATAATTATATATTAACTATTATTGCCATAGAACAACTGACAAACATTTGAGCGCAATAAAAAAAAATAATAATAATCGATTATAATTAGTATTAAGAACAAAAGTAATTATAATCCCCGTACGGTACAATATGTTTCGTTTGGTCCGTTGTATGATATCACATGTAAGCTATTACTTATATTCAGTTTTTAAACACGTTATCGCACATTTAATTAAAACATAAATATTGTTTTTTAAATTTTAATTTAAACGGTTACACGTTGTTTTGCAGTGATAACAAGTATCGCCGACCGTGATTTATGTATAACGTGATTTTTTACAAAACCCGCGCAAATGACAATGTTAAAACTGTGAATATTTTACGTGTAAATCGTGTAGGTAATTAAAAAGTTTAAGTACACAATACAATGTGATTCCAAGCAACACTAAATATTTTGACCGGATGACCTTGCGTTTGAATTCCTTTTTCTGGGGGTGTTCGGGGGTACTGAAATATACACATTCAGTTTTTAATCGGCTCAAAAATCTTTACTCAAAATAAAAAACTACAAGTTGAGTGTTACGTTCATGAGAGAACGTTGTCAATTCCACAATGAAAGCATGACAAAATATTGTCGTGATTGGAAAATAATAATAAATAATATAGATCTATCACGCAGAATATTTAAATTTTTACGGTCGTAAGAGGTCCAAAAACATATAAACAAAAAACTAACTAATAAAAAATAAAGGTGGCGGTATTGGAAAATCCAAAATCCAAAAAAAAGGGGAGCAGTATTATGTACGTATATTTTTTTACGGCGACGATGAATATTTCAAATACGATTCAATAATATTTAAAACATTAAAACACGATGAAGTTATAAAATTCCAGGTTTTTTTTTTTCCAGATTATATTATTGCGTGCAATTTTAGATTCTGAGTAGTGTGAAGAAGCGTATGGTTTTATAAAGATGTTTATTTTTTTTTTTTCTGTGGATAACTTTTTTACCAAAGAACATGCTCCTATTTGTACGTATAGCACCTTCTCTAAAAGGAAATCGGTGTTCGAAGGTACTGTAAAGTCATTTTTCGACTTTTTCAAGATTTTTCTTATCAAATGCGAAAAGCGAAAAAAAAAACGTTGGAAAACGGGAAAATTTATAAAATATAATTGTATAATACATATTACGATTTTTTTTTTCTGTGGACAAATTTTTCTAAAAGAAAATTTGACTGGGAGGATACTTTAAGAAGGTCATTTTTCGATTTTCTCAAGAGTTTTCTCAACAAATGTGAAAAACCGAGATAAAACATGGAAAAACCGGGAAAAACGTAGGAAAAACGGGAAAATCAAACAGTGGTAAATGTTTTGATGGTGTATTAAACAAATATTATTAAAAATAATATAAAATGCAAATTTAATTATTTTACCATAATATGATATATATATTTTGTTGACAAAGCATCACTATTAACTGAACTCCGCTCAGAATCGTTTTTTTGTAAGCAAAGTTTAATCGTTGCTAACACAGATATACATTAAGTTACCTATAACAGTGACTTTACCCGTCCCCATTATCCTAGAATGTCTTTTTTATTATACATATTTATTGTTAGTGCATAATTTTTTAAAAATCACATTTTGTCTATTTTTAATGTTCACACTTTGATCTGAAGAATACGTCAATCAACGGATCCACGAATGTCTTCCAAATATCAGAAGTGGCTGCATTTAGACATTTTGCATCCCGAGATAAAAATTATTTACTGCCCATATTAAAAGTATTTTATTTGTTTAATTAAAAACACATACTTCAGTGGTTATTTTCCTGCTTGCATTAGAGTATTGTATATTTTTATATTTATATATAACAACACAAATCATTTTTCTCTTTTCTCTATTGATTTGTGCATAACTTTTTTTTTTTTTTATAGTTGTAATTTTTAATGATCATTTCCGTAATCTTTACTCTCTGCCTTCACCACAAGCTTTTGCCTAAAGAAGGTGGACAGTAGACAAAATTTGTAAATTTTGATTTAATAAATAAATTTTAAAAAATCGAATTTAAAATTTCGCAAAATGTATTGTATTATTATTACCGTTACTTTGTCAATTATTAATTGTTATATTATCGTGCCAACTCAATCTGTAGTAGCTATAGCTACCTCCGAAAATTTCCCACCCAGTGCGGTTGCACACTGAGTATGGTCATAACCTAGGCAGTATACTATTTTTAACGTGTCATGACGATGACTATAAACCGAATATTTGTTTCTAAATGTTTTGACCGCGGTAGTTTTTTTTTGTTTATATCGAAAAAGCCTTCATAAAATAATGTGTTAAAAACCAAAAGCCCGTATACATTTCTTCGTAACATTTATCATGGTTATACGCGTTACGACGGTACATTATTATATAATAATGTAATAATATAACAATATTATCACGACAACAATCAAATATTATAACTCGATATTTACATTAATTGAACTGATAAATTGCACTGTTGTCTTAAATAAAGTCTACCGTTCGTACTTTCTAACTACCGTTAGTTTGTTAAGTTTATTAATAATATTGTAAAATCGCACATGGTAATTATATAATTATAATAATAATGATGATGATATATTATAATCACGATACAGTGGGTAAATTCGTGTTTTTTCGATAATTCGTAATGTGCGTAATAGAAATTTGAAATACGTCACGCGGGTTAACAGACGAGCAACGCGTTTCAGCACTTTTAAAAAATTAAAGATATACCCATGGTCACCTCATCACCCCCCCCCCCCCCCCCTCCGATCACACTGCCCCACTGTCCTAGCCGAAACAAATTCCTGACCGCCCGATCCGCGAGGACGGGTAACCCGGTGCTCTTAAATGATGACGTGCCTAACCAGTCACAGCTCGATAATCGTTCGGTAACGCCTCCTCAACGTCCACAGTTATCATTCGGTATTTTTCATACGCACGTCTTCGTCTCGGTATATATTTTATCGTTTCGTCCACCGGTCATCAGTCTACAATTACTCTTCTCTGCGCATCGTTTATACAAATATCGAACAGTTCATTGAAATTTTTACGGTTATAATATTACATCTCGATCGTTGACGTGTGGATACGCAATGTACTCGCCAAAATTCGCATTGGTCATTAGCCTGGTGATTTTCACCGCTCACAGTGTCCAACCATTTGGCGGTAAGTCGTTTACAAACCTATGCGTTATGTAGATTTAGGATACCTATCATATAAAATTATTATTAGTTTACTTTTATTTTTTTTTCACTAGTGTGGCACAACAACACTAGTCACGTTATACTATTGTAGTAGGTATATTATTATTACCTATCAATAAAATGATATCAATGATTTTTTTTTTTTTGTATTTTAAGATTTTAAAACTCAATAATCAAAATAATGCAAGCTCCGATTTTAGATTTTTAAGTTAAAATTGCAAATGTATACAACTATTATTCTCTATGTAAAAAAAAAAATCTTAAAATCGATTTTATTACCGAAAATGGACGCCATAAGATAATTATTTAATTTTTTCCACAATTATCTCGTTTTTCATTTAAGAGAGTAGCTGATCATCTATCATTTTTAATCTACTTCTTTGAAATATCTTGTATAACTTTATGAATCGTTTTCTTTCTATCAACTTAATAATATTATTTTTGAACATATTTTCATCTGCTCGTTAGACATCTGAGCAGAAAAAAAATACAAATAATAATTCTAATAAAAACAATCATTACTTTTAAATATATTATATATAGGATTAAGGACTTCTAGCTTTTGTATTTTATTTTATTATAAAACGATTTTGGTTGAAAAGGGTCAGGTCCATAGTACCTAATACCTATAGTCGAATACACTATCGAAAAATAATTAATTTAGTATTAAACAATATATATTAATGAATATTAAACAATCTGATCAATAACTCTCAAATTATTCATTTCAAATTACAAAGGTTTCATGAAAATTAACATTAATAGTAATAATAATAATAAAAAAATAGCTGACACTGAAGACGAGTGTGTAAGGTAAGAAGTTTGATAGGTAGTATACATAAAGTTAATTAATTTACACGCGCAAGCAACGATGAACGATTGCTAACGAAAAACGATTCAAAGCGAAGTTCGACCATACATGTTTTAAAAGACGAAAATCGTAAATATTACAATTTACAATTTTCGTCAAATTGATACTAAACATTTTTTAAAAAAATACTACATTACACTATTTTTTTTTTTTTTTTACCTCTAAGTACGACTTATAATAAAACTCCTGTTAAGTTTCCAAGCATTTCTTTGTAGTCTAACAATTTTATTCACAAATTAAAAATCGCAGAATTAAAATAGCTCAAAAATGATTCGAATGTTTTGAACTTATTACCATATCTATAAAAGGGTTACATAAAATTTTAAGTCTCAACAAATATTATCAACTGAATTACAACAGGAAAAAAGAAACGAAATAATAAAAACATTATTTTCGTAAATTGTCTCGTTCTTGCTAAATTATCCAAAAAAAAAATATTGAGAAAATCAAAAAATGACCTTCCCAATGCATCAACTAGATAACTCAACTTTTATTTTCTATAAAGGTGCTAAACTTGATACATCGGAGTGAGATTTCTAAAAAGTTGTCCACAGATACAAAAAAAAAAAACACGTCGTAGTAAAACCAATAGATCTCTCATCTCTTGCTACGCTCTAAATCTAAAATAAATAAATGAATAAATAAGTTACAAGTCAAGGTTTTAGCATACAATTTTAATAAAAATAATTGTAAAAATAATTTTTAAAAACATAATTTAATTAGAATATATTTTAGTGCATATGATTAGGTTGTTTTTTTAAAACATACATATATGCAAAAAGGCATGATTTTTAAAGCTATAAGTCCTAAATTTAATTATACTCAAGGTCCAAGCTGTCCTCGGAATCTAAATTATGACAAATTCTGGGTTTAATTAATTTATGCTATGATAAAAAAAAAATGATCAATTAAAGTTAAAAAGTTAATTCGATTTTTAAATTAATTATCACTTAACTTTTAATAATTAAAATTGAATGTGTTAACTCATTTTTAATTTTATGAATTAATATTATTCGATAACTTGCACTCTCTTGATTATAATATACTTAGTAGGTAGTCACTAGTTACCTAATAAATTAATGTAGTAAAAAGAGTATGCAAAACCAAAATGTAAACATTTTTTAAATTCACAGTGAAAAAATTGTTTTCAAAATAATCTCAAATTTCCTAGGTTACAAAATATATTGTCTAATTATAATATTTCAGAGTTAATATGGTAGTAAAATTGCTTGTAAACCTAACATATATATTTATTATCTTTCAAATTTAACTCTATTCTTCTTGACTTTATGAAGTGGCTTCGGTGTGCTTATTCATATACTTATTAGTAAAGACCGGATTTTGCATATTTATTTAATGTGAAAAAAATTAATTTAACTTTTGAATTGCATTGTTTTACTGCGTTTGTACAATATATTTGCAGTATTCCAAGCTAAGTTGAAATCAGATATAAAGGTTTTAAGTTTTTGTTGACTAAAGCGCTGGTATTCAGAAGTAAAAATTGTTCGCCGCCCTCCCTCCACGGAATTGACCCGAAGACGTCCCTAAGCAATACTATTAACCGAGCTCAGCTTAGAATCTTTTTTTGTTGGTATTACTTAAATTTGATTAGGTACAGATGTACATTGAATTTCTCTGGATATCTTACCTTCTCAACTTCTCATCTCTAACAATGGTTTACCTATTGTACGAAGTATATCGGTCGTTTTTTCTTTTCAATCGTTCGATCGTTAATATTAAATTTAATTATTTCGCCACACCCCTCCCCCCTATAGTCAAGGTCTGGAGATATCCCTGGATACCATTGTACAATTGACGAACAATGTAGCCCCGCGATTTAAATCAATTGTTTACAGCTGATGATGATTATAACTGATGACACGATTAAAGTTTTGATTGCTGATAATGAAAATTGTTGTCAATTATTTATTTATATAGTAATATACCAATTGTCGTAGCAACGCATGTTTACACAGAACAGACAAATGTCACGGTAATGTCTCTAAAAACTCGAACATTGTGTCGCGGAAATGTTTCCATTATGTCGTAGATTTGCTGGAAATTAAAATGTTGTTATTTGTCAGCCTAATGTAAACCTAGCATTATATTTATAAGTTTTAATCTAATCCCATATCTAAATGGTGGCGGACGTTTATTTAGAAAATAAGCACTATAATTTAACGAATGTGCCCCGGCCATAAAGAATATATGTACGTATACCTAACACAGAATAATTGTATGGTTAATTTAAATTCAACATTTGATATTCGGTACCATTTGAATTTTCGGTAGGTGAATGTATTTATGAAGTACCGTGTAAGACCTTTTTTAAGGTGGTTCGGCGTTTCTGATAGGTTTTAAAAAAATGTTGAATACCTACACTACAAAAAATCTGCACACATCTATAGTATGTCATAAATAATATTATTATAATTCGATAATTCGATTCATGTTTGTAGGCTTGGGCGTGATTACTAAATCGCATGTCCAGTTCTTTAATGGACATGAAATCCAAAAGACGATTCCTATTCACTGGGAAAATATTAATACGATAGCCAAATTGGACCCCGAAACAAGACATGTATATAAAAATGAAAAACCGAACCCGCCGGTTGATATAAAGGACCTTAATGATGGAATATCCCATGAAGAAAATACTAAAAAACAACCGACCATTGCAAAAAAAAACAGTGACGTAAATTGGGACCATCATAATATGGTAGCTACATACGACCCCGTTGAAAAACAAATATATTTTAGTGGACAGCAGATGAATCAGAAAAATGCAAGTATATACCGGCTTAAGCAAACTGGAAACCCAGAACATCCCCATTTGGAAATCGTCGTCTCAGGTAATTCGTATTTTGGCTATAAATCAAACGTTTTTAGAACATTTTACAAACGACTCCCGGACAACCTATACTAAATAAAATGACAAAAATATATACACTATTATGCAGGTCGGTTTATATTTTCTTATTTTGGTTTTCTCAGAACAAAATGAAAGTGTTTCGGGTATGACTTTTAATGACCACACGAACACATTGTACTGGACCTCCGGTAACACCATCAAACACACAAAGGTCGTACAACCCATGATCATGTATCCATCTAATGGAACCGTTTTGATGAGATTAGAAGAATCTATTCCTGGCGAAATACAAGTTGACAAATGTAGAGGGTGAGTAACAATTATAAACAGATTATGGCTGTGTATCTCATTAGTTTGGCTTGATGATGATTGATGAACGATAATTTTACGTGGTGCAAAAATATGTCAACCGGTATTTGCGATGATTCGGTACCTACTCTTACTTAATTATAGTAAATCGATAAAAAAAAATGTGCGAAATTAAAATTCCGTACGTATTAAAGTACTTACTATTTTTCTATGAATATGAACATTATTTCTTATAAATATAATTGAGATTATTAAGAAGATAATAATTAAGAAGATATTTTATTAATCATTATTAACCATATAAAACTTCAGTCAAGTTATAATGCTATACAAGTCACTGATTTTGTCCAATATATTCGTTTAATGTATATTATAATTATAAGGTTCGGGTCTTATAGCACTTAAAATTAACAATCAAGCACTTAAAAAACTCTTGAAAGCCTTCATGACTTTCTAAAGCTCAAAAAGGACTGGAAGTGAGGAAATAAGCACCTACAAATATTTTAATGTAAAAAAAATTAGACACACATTTTTTTTTTAAATAATCCAAATAACAATAGAAATAGCTGATACTGGGGACTAATAATACTACATTACACTCAATTTTTTTTTGACAATTAAGTAGAACTTATGATGAACCTTCTGTCAAATTTTCAATCATTTCTGTTTAGTTTAACAATTTTTTTTCACAGAATTATCTACTAAATAAAAATTACGCAAAAAAAACTCGTAAAATTAAAACGTCTATAAAAAAAAATCATCTCAAAAATAGCTTAAATTTTTTGAACATTTTCCAATTTTTTTTTTTTTTTTTGTTTTCTTTTTCAATTTTACCTAACTATTAAGAAAACTACATGGAAAATCAAAAACAGACTCTTCCGCACTAACAAAACAATATTTTCTTTCAAAACACATTCTCTTGAAATTTTAAGAAGATTTTTGGAAGAAAACAAAATATTTAAAATAATGAAATCTTTAACGCTGTAGCACCGTAAATATATTTTTGTTTTTCTTTAAGAGTTTCCCAATTATTATGAATATCACTTGGAAAGTTAAAAAAGTCTCCCCCAATGAACTATAGATCTATAAAAGGTCGTATGACATTTGTCGATCGAAGCAAGATTTTCGATAGAAAATATAGAACTGATCACAGACCGAACTCACACAGTAAAACAAATACTAAATTGGATCGCTACGCTTCAGTAGTGACACCAGAGTTGTGCCGTGGCCAACCCTAAAATCTCCCCGATCACAGTTGGTCCACCAAGTATAATTTCTTTGTATTTTTGTTTTGTGTCACAGCATATTTTAAAATATATATAAATACGTATAAAATGTAGAAATCAATTATAGTATGTTTAAATGTAAGTAATTTAAAATTAAGCTAAAATCATATAACCTATCTTGATTTTTTCCGAAATTAAGAGAACAGCCAAAAAAAATAGTGGATACTACTAAAATAATGAAAAAAAGTCCTACTTACTTACGAACTATATCCAAAATGCAACAAAAAAAGTATCTTGTAATTTTTCGTTTTGGAGCAAGATCTAGATGAAAAGTTGTTTATACTCACAAAAAAAAAAAAAACAACAACATATCATAGTAAAACTTATAGATCCCTCGTTACGATCAGAATCTAAAACGAATCAATAACGTTTTATGAATAATGTAATATGCAAACTATATTATGAACAATTGATGTAGATATAATAATTGTATTTTTAGATTTCTTATTGAAAATTTCATAATTTAAGTATATAAATACACGAAAGTAACTCTTTTTTTTGCTAACGTATCATTTTAACCATTTGATAGTCGATCAAATAATTATTGTTTAATAATAATTAATAATAATTATTCTCGTTACGTTACTGCCCTCCTCCAACTCGGTACAACCAAATAAACAATCCTGGCACCGCCTAACCTAACCCAACCCTACACTCAGAATCTAATAACACTTTCAAATTTCATTTTTAAATTCGTTGTAACATACATAAATTTCCATTATACTCTTCTAAATTCCATGTGAAACCAACAAAATAAACAAATGCTATAAGTCCCGAACCCAGATTATAATAAATATACGATCTCTCGGTTAGAATAGAAATAATTATAACGGCTATTGTAATCGTTACAATAGAAGTTGCATTAAAATCGTAAATTGATGAACAATAATAATATACCTTTTACTTTTGACTCCTCCCCCAGGTATTTGTATTACACCAACTGGCTGAGAAGTGGCTTAGGTAGGACTTCCACCATCGAGCGAACGCGATTGGACGGTTCCCACCGGGAAATATTGTTTAACTTCGAAGGGTTGGTGTTGCTCGCCTTAACGGTCGATTCTGCGGATAATCGGTTATACTGGGCCGTATTGGACCCATCAAAGAGGCGCAACGCCTTCAGCGTGGAGAGCAGTGATCTCGATGGTGGTTCCAGGAAAATGGTGATTGGTGAACTGGATCACTTACCGCGTGGCATCGTTCTGGACGGAAACCTCGTATACTGGTTCGATACCCGGAGCAAAAGTCTGTGGAAAACGCCCAAGAACGGTAGCGAGTTCCCGACCAAGGTCATCAAATTCAACGATAACAATAACCTGCCAACAAGAATTATGACGGCCAACTCTTGCAGTCATAATTGCGCCAAAGTACAAAAAAAACAGCACTCTAAGGCCGACGAATATATCAAAAGTATTGTAGGACATTATCCATCGGAGACTATTAGTATTGTGGATTTATCTTAATCTTCATACGGGATTATAGGCTAGGTTAGGTTATTTAATCTAACTAACCCATTTTCCAGGACCGCAGATGAAACAAAACGCATGAAACATCCGTCAACATGTTAATTTTTTTTTTCTTAATACTCAAACTTTTAGAGCTTAATTTTTAATTAAACCTTATTGTTTTTTTTTTTTTATTGCAGTCCCATACAACTTTGTAAACTTATATTATGGTGAAATTATCTTTTTCAAATAGATTATATATGGCTGGGCTTTAATTACAATTATATACATATTATTATTGACACTATATTTTTCTTAATTCAATTTAATCCAGCATCATTATAATATGATTATATTTTATCACCGTGGATTATTTTAACAACATTTTTGTTTTAATTTAATTTATGTTGAAGATTTGTTCGACCATGAGCTATGGCTAAATGTTTTATTACGCCTATTCGTTTAAATAAAATATGGTTTTCCTTTATAAATATTCAAATTTTGTTTATACAAGATCATCCAAAAACATGTGTACGAACATACGGTTAGCACTGGAAAGTCTTAATTCGTTTCTGTTGATTCCCATTAGTAATAGATATCTGAATATAGCAGTGCTTCCATATTGTTTGTTCGTTTCGTTACATCTGTTTACACTTATGTGCTTTTTAATAATTGATTATACAGATATTATAAATGGGAATATTGGTTTTAATACACAGTATTTTGAAATAATTACATTTTAAAATTATAATACACCTATTTTTTACAATATTTTAAGTTATCTGTGTTTTGAATATTTTATTTAAATTTTATTATTAGTTATAATATAAACCATGGGTTGTAAACTTGTATTTCTTAAACAAAAACTATAGAGATTAGTAATTTTATAAAAGAGTCCTATACTGCTAATGAGTAGGTCACTATTATACGTGGTAGATAAAAAAGGCAGGAAATTTATGTATAGGGTAATTTAATATATAAACTGTATGCAACAAAAAATCGTTGCAAACTAAAAAGGATTTTGGGTAAAGCTTTGTTAAATAGTTTTTGCTTAACTTAAATTGCGAATTATGTATTATATAACCTATTAACTTTTAACAACCAACAAAATAGTTAACAACTTTGCGTGATTTTTACGATTTTTTTCAAAATTTCAATTTCAAAAAGTGTGTAAAAAAAGCTGTCATAGGATAATGGGGACGGGTGCAGCTAATGTTGTAGGTTGAAACTTGGGAAGGTAGGATACAGAAGGGTATTTAATGTGTATCTGTAAGCAACGATAAGCCATTGCTAACGAAAAAACGATTCTGAACGGAGTTCAGTTAATAGTGATGCTTTGTCAACAATATATATGTCATATTATGGTAAAATAATTAAATAGGCATTATTTATTTTCTTTAATAATATTTATGTATTATTGGACCGATTTTTCCGTTTTTCCTGATTTTCCTATGTTTTCCCCGGTTTTTCACATTTGCTTAGAAAATTCTTGAAAAATCAAAAAATGATCTCCTTAAAGTACTTCCCCACACCGATTTTCTATCAGAAAAAGTGATATACACATAAAAATCGGAGCAAGATTTCTGGCAGAAAAGTTGTAAAAAAAAATAAAAATATAAAAATATACATCTTTGTAAAACCATAAGCTTCTTCGTTCCACTCAGAATCTGAAAAAATGTGTGTTGTTGTGCTAAACTCGTTTTATGGAATATAATTTTTAATTTATTTATGTATCGAATTTTTGAGTACTTATGCACTCGTATGCGTAGTTGAAAATTACATCACGAGTAGCAAATGGTGCAAGTAAATATTGTGTTTATATTTCCATTACTAATTATAGAATAACAAAAACAAAATCGATTTAACAAAAACTAACGTTGTGTAAATAAACAGATTATTTGTCAACGTTTTTTCAGATTTTCCTCTGAACAATTCTAAAAAAAAAATTATTTATTTTATTTTTTTTTTTTTTTGCCTTTTTTTTTATTATTATTATTTGTGTTAATTGCGTGAAAATTTAATTATTAATTTACAATCGTTTCCGATGTTTCCAAAAAGTACATCTAGTGTCTCCTGACGTACAATGAAATATCGAAATATGACAATTTACATAACTCTTATATGTATTTTCAGGATATCGTTTTCGTCGTAATGTTAATGAAACAGAGGACAATACTGATTTACCAATCGATACCGTCTACGAAGAATCATTTTTCGATTTTGGTCTTGATCAATTAGATAATGAAATGGACATTATGGTGGATAATATGATACAAAATGTTAAAGATATCACAAACGATATTAAAAATTCGACAACAAATGGAAATACAACTATATATATAATTAATAATAATTATTGTGATCCAAAAAGCGATTGTGATGAGCAGCAACCACCAGTCCAAAATACAGAAGACAACCCGCCTGCAATAAACGCTACAAACATAAACGAAGGAAGCTATAGCTCAGATAAACAGCTCCCAGTTCAAAATAGTGAAATTAACCCATCTCCGATAAACGCTGCAAACATAAATAACGGAAGTTATATCTCGGATAAACAGCACTCAGTCCAAAAAAGAGAAGCTAACCTACCTCGGATGAACGGAAAAAACATAAATAAAAAAAACTATAGAATAAATAAGCAGAATTTAACCCTAAAAGAAGATTACGTGGATAACCTTAGCATATCAACGGAATTATTTTACGACACCAATAAAAATGAAACAAACAAACCACGAGTATGGCAAAAATTGTTCCAAAAAGAAATCATCAAAAATGGTGAAGGGCGTGGAAATCGTGACGACGACAAAAACAATAGCGAAGGAAACTTAGACTACTCCTATTACTTGAATAGATATTTCACAAACAACGGCAATCAATCCGATATCGACTATATTGACAACAATAATAGAACTAAAGATAGCTACATTCCCTCCCATTTAGAATTCAAAAACAATAATGACAGTGGCGTGGTCTTATTATTTTAATGACACAGTAAAATTTTTCAACACCCGCCCACCCGCCCTCCTTTTTATATTAACACAAAACATAAAAAGTTAAGTATAATATAATTAAAATAAATAAGTATCTTATACCTGCTCAGCCAAAAACACCAACATTCAACACCCACCCACCCTTTTTTTCGTGACGCAGCTGCGTCAATTTAACTCCGTTCACGCCGCCACTGTACGGTCAAAACAACAGTCATGTAAATGGTCACATAATCGGTCACCCCTACAGCGACCTAAATACTCACAGAAATGTTTTCAATCATGGTCAAGACAACGGCTATAACAAGAATGATAATTACAAACTAGAACAAGGTAAACAAATTAGAAAAATACAAACCAGTGGAAGACAGACTAGTGGAAAACAAACCCGTGGACATCAAACTAGCAAAAATATTAAAAATGCTAACGCAAAATAGGAAATACATGTCCTTGGCTTTCATTAATTTAATGGACCTATAAGTTTTTTTTTGTTTTTTTCTGATGATTTTCAATGTTTTGTGAAATTATTCTTGTATCTGTAATTATAATAATAATTATATTTTTAGTGAAGTACTCTATGGTTTTTATTATTTGTCAATGATTTCTTCATGTGTATCAGAAATGATCTGCAAAAATAGTTTCAATCTATAAAAAAAGAAAAGCAATGTATATAGGATTGAAGAAAATTACACATCTAACCAAAAGCTATCTATATTATAAGTTTTACAACAATGTTAATATATTTTATTTTCGATTTTGCTCCCGTAAAATATTTTAACTACTATCGAATAATAAGTTAGATCACGATTGAAAAGTTAAAAAACTTATAAAAAATTACTAAAATAATTTTTTTATTATATCAAAACATGTTTTTAATCCAAAACATATCTGAAAATAAAAAGAACAACAAAACAACATTCAAAAAAGTATCGAGCTTCATTTAGTGTGGTTTTTCGAAAGCAATAATGTGAATATTACCTATTGATTTAAATATCTAAAAATAGCTAAATAAACATTTGGTACCTCCATTTTATTAGATTCCAGATTTTTAATAAATAGATTCAAAACATAATAATTTAACCTGTTTAATAATTGTTATAATAACTATTATAAAATGCTGTTAATTTAATTTAACGTAAATACTATGCTGATATGAGTGAAATCGAAACATTATACTTGTGAAATTAAAGGGTAGAACTAAACAGTTGCAACATTAAAATATAAATAATTCTTTAATTTCAGTACACAATTATAATAAATAGTATTTTTACGATTTTAAATTATAAATTATTTTAAATTATAACAAGTTTTAATACTTGCTAAGATGAATTTCCCTGACTCAGAATTTCTGGGGCTATCGTTTGTGTCCGAGTTTAGGTTTTTGTAATGCTGAAACTCTGATTTTGAATACATATTGTTTATATTTAAATACGATCCAATCACGCAGCATCAAATTCGGATTGGATAATATATACTTCATTAAGATTGTTTTTTGCATATATTATTTAGCTGGGCGTAATTCCTTGCCCGTGACAACCGAAATCTGTTTTGTTTTTATTAGATAACTCAAAAATGCAATATTCAAGTCAAGTATGAACCACGCTTTAGGTAAAAATTGTGCTACAAATGAGTTCAAAGTTCACTACTTACCTATTAAAAGACCGTGTGCGTGCTATACTATGACAATTATTTTTAGAAAAAAATATTTTACATAATTAGTAACCTAATGTGTGCAATATAAAATTTATATGAACGTTTTATTTGTTCATATTATCAATAAAAGTATTTGAAAATTGTATTTATTTAAGAGCAATGAAATAATGTATATTTCAATTTATGATATTTTTATTGAAATATTTCAATACACGGTCAAAAACACCGTGTATATGGATCCTTGTGAATATTTTCTAATGCGTGTAATTTAGGGTTTTAAACAAAAAACCGACTGGTTTAACGTATGTGTAATAACACAGATTATGTAAAATATATTTTAATTTTCATTCCGGTTTGTTCTCTATGTAAGGACAATTATAAGATAATCACGCTTCCACTAAATTTATACGACAAAGCCGAATACCTGTAGCTTTATTTTTATAACTACAAATAATATAAATCTAATAACTTCACCATAAAATATGATAATATTATGTGTGTACAGGGGTGGATAAAAGGGAGGCCTATGGGTACTAAAGTTCCTCCCTTCACACGTGTAGGTACTTGGAAAATAGGACTTATACTACAATATAAAATAAATTGTAACTTATATCAAAAATACATTATTAAAACAAATGAATAGTGAATTTTTATTTTAGCTCCTCCCTTATCTACTTCCTAGATCCGCACCTGTTTGTGTATAATATGTTTGGTGATACCAAGCTAAGGAAACTGAAGTTAGATAATATAAATACACGATATACAATTATAATACTTTAGGGTACTATCGGATTTGTAGAAAATACTTTAGGGCAGTGCCGGATTAAGAGGTCTGGAGGCCTCGGGGCAACAAAGGAGTGGAGGCCCCCTGGCCCCAAATTATTTTCCAAATAAAATAAACAATTTTTTTCAGTCGAGTTTTTCAATAAATAATTTATTGTGAAACCAAGTAGATTCTTTTAATATTTAAAAAAACACATATAAACATAATCAGAAACAAGAATTATCTGAAATTAATTTTTAGTGTTAACGAACGGAAACTTCCGAGCTTGTTTTGCCGAAAAACCGTTGACGAGTCCGCTAAAAATCCAGTTCCCTGCTTGCGATTTCCTCACCCGAGAGCCACTAGCAAAACCTCGAGTTTTGTCACGATCACTTGTGTTTCCGTTATAAAGTAATCTCGCGTACTAATTGTGGATATGAGTGTGTACACCATTGACCATTGTGTCTGTGTGTTGGAGAGTTGGACTGTGAAAGGCACGAGTGCGCGACAACCGCAGTATAAAAAACTAAATATAATATAATTATTCGTTGGTGTATCGTAATAACTCGCTGGAAAAATCCATAGCTGTTGTTCGATCATTGAGTATTATTCATAATATGCAACCCGCATGTTTGAACTTTTGAAGACAAAATTAATCGTTGTCGGTGTCCCAAAGCTGTCACCCCGGTTGCCCTACCCTAAATCCGATCCTGCTTTAGGGTGCAGTGAGTCAAAAAAGGTTGGGAACCTTTGTGGTAGTGGGGCCAAGGAGGTCCTCTGACTCACAGTTTTGACGCCCCATTTCTACTTCCATCTAACAACATGGACATAGTTACAAGGCGCTAGTTGACGCAGTGGTACACAGTACCCCCTAAAAATTAATTAAATATTAATACGAATAAATACGTTTCATACATTTTCCCGTGTTCTTCCATTTTTTCCCCATTAATTGATGATAATCCTGGAAAAATCAAAAAATGACACCCCTAAAGTTCCTTCATAGTCAGATTTACTTTATGAAAAAGTGCCATCATTGAAAATCGAAGCAAAATTTCTGGTAGAAGTGCTTGAAAATTGGTTTACACGTTTTTGATTTTTAACACTACAATTCGATATAGGAATTTAATACTTATTGCATTATACCAAAATACTTATTTAAAAAGCAATTTAAGATAAGTATTTTTTTGATTAAAAAAAAAACTGCTATAATTCCCAACTACCCCAACTCTGGGTCAATTGTAACACACCTTAAAGACACATCATTTAATTTTAATTTTCAAATGATAAAACTGGTATAAAATTTATTAATCTACGTATGAAATTTTGAATACAGGTTGCTTTACAAAAATCAAAAGTGAGTATAGTGGTTTCGTCATCAAAAATAAGTGACAAAATGATGACAATTTAACATTTTAGAATACGTGATTCCAATGAATTTTTATGTAAATCATTCTTTTGAAAAATTAGTATTAACCACATAGAAATTGAACTCTAAAATGAAATTCGGAAGACCTTGCATGAATAAACGCATCAATTGACTTTCCATACTGTGTAGGTATAATGTTATAATTAATATTTTGTTATTTCAATACTAGGTTTATAATTTTTTTTTTTTTTTCAATCGACTCAATAGGTTTAGGTACCTACTGCAAAAACGAATTTTTCATATTTCATTATGTACGAATTTAGGTACAATTTATCATATAAAATTACGTGTAGTTTATTTATCACTAAAATAAGCCATAACAATCACAAAACCGTAAATTACAAGAGAAGTTTTTTGTTTTTATTCTACAGACACACCTTTTGTTCACGCGGTTTGTGTACTTACACGAATATCTCCCCAAAATCCATAACCTCGTTAAACATCACGGACTGTTACAAAATAACGTTTTATTTTTTTAAACATATTTTATTAAGTATAATGTTATAATGCATATAATTGCATATTTAGCCACTTATTTTATGTATATTTGCATCATATTTTACAGTTTTTAAATGCATATAATCCCGGGCTCTAGTTATTATTATTCCATATTTGTATTGGTTGTAAAACAGAAATAAAAAAAGAGCCAATACTTTGGATGGGAGCGGCACTGTTGTTAGGTGAGAAGTTGGAGAAAGGTAGGATACTTATGTATAAGGTTATTTAATTTATATCTGTAAGTAACGATAAACCATTACTTGACCAAAGACGATTCTGAACGCAGTTCGGTAATACATAAATTACAGTGCCGTGTATTTATTTTTTTTTTGCAATTTTCGTTTAAATTTAATTTCAAAACGTTTGTTAAAAAAAAAAATCGTCCGATGAATTTGAAAATTTTAAAACGTCTAAGTAAGTCCAATACGAGTATTATAACCAAGTTTCAAGTCTCTATGTGTATTGATAACTGAAGTACAACAAAAAAATCCCAAAAATTAAAATTAAAAAGTGTCTCAAAGGTTTTGGCGATGATACCGTAAGAAAGTAAATCAAAAAGATAACAAAAAAAAGGTATTATGTAATTTTTGGATTAAATTTTTGTTTATTCTTATCATTTATAAAAAAACTACTTTTGACCCCACTAGAGAGCCACTCACAATTTATTCGACACAAACATTATCGAAAACGATTAAAACTAACTCCTAAATAAAAACAATATTAAGTAATAATAATATTCAGAACCATAGATATATTAACTCATAAACATGTATTAACAAAAAATTAAAGAAAAAAATTAAATTTTAAGAAAAACTATTTTTGAAATTTGAAGGCTTTAGTAGGGCACAGGTTTAACTTAACCAATTGATTTGAAATTATGTAAATGTGTTTTTTTTTTTATGTATATTGGAGCTAATTTAAAGGGAATTAACAGAAAAATGTCAATATTGAAAAATAAATATCACCCTAATGCCTATAAATAAGAAAATATAAAACTCACAAAATATCATAACAAAATTTCACTAGTAATATCATAATAAATGCACAGTACACTGTATATTATGTTTACCTATTAAAAGCATATTTAATGTTAATAGTTTTCCTAAAAATAAATACACAAAATTCACTTACATTTCTAAATTTATTTTGGCCAAACAGGTATACAATTTAAATAATTTGCCCAAAACAATGCATATTAAACACAAAATTAGAAAATATATACATTAACAAGGACTTTTCTAAAATGTAAGAACTTATAAACCGCCCAGTAAACATCTATAATATTTTTTCATAAATATTAGAATTATAGGGTAAATAATAAATTATAAATACAATATACACAGGCTATATTCTTACGCTTTACCAAATTTCTTTGGTAAGTATTTATAATATTAGTAAAAAGATTTCCAACTATTGACTTATATTATTATGTCCTTACGTGTATACCTTTATTGATTCTATACTGCAAAATGTTTCCAGTGTTACTAGTATTCTAATATTTTTATAAATTGATAGTAAACAAGTTGACATTTAGTTATTTTCATATCAAGCACAGATCCCTAAATCTTAAAAAAAAAAAAACAATCAAGAAACAACAGCTTTTTAAAACCGCATTCATATCTCCACAGCACTTAGGACCGTTTATAATAGTAATTTAATTTTGCTTGAATGTTACATCCTGAGGGTTCGGTCTAGTAAGTATTCTTACATGTACAGTCAACAAAGTTTTTCGTTTAAATCATTTTTACAAACATCATTTAAAAGGTTTCTTAACAGTATGAATCCTTGTGTGAACCAACAAATTTGATTTATGTCTAAATAATTTTTTACATATCTCACATTTGTAGTGCTTTTCTTCTGTATGAATTAACTTATGACTCTTTAAATTAGGCAATTGAATAAATGATAATTTACAAATATCACATTTAAATGGTTTCTCTCCAGTATGAATCCTTGTGTGAGGCAATAAAACTGATTTCCGTCTAAATGATTTTTTACATACCTCACATTTAAATGGTTTCTCACCAGTATGAATTAACTTATGGTTATTTAAATGAGGCAACTGAATAAATGATAATTTACAAATATCACATTTGAATGGTTTCTCTCCAGTATGAATCCTTGTGTGAACCAATAAAGCTGATTTCTGTTTAAATGATTTTTTACACACCTCACATTTAAATGGTTTCTCACCAGTATGAATCCTTGTGTGTTCCGATAAATTTGATTTAAACCTAAATGATTTTTTACATACCTCACATTTGTAAAAATTTTCTTCTATATGAATTAATTTATGTTGCTTTAAACAGCCAAAACTAGAAAATGATATTCCACAAACATTACATTTAAATAGTTTCTCTTCTCTACAAATTAGTTTATGGTGATCTACATGGGACAATTGCAAAACGTCACAACTGTTTATTAAATCAGTTTCTTTCTTTATTTCAATTGTTTGGGTATTTGGTTTTTTAATTTCTTCATCAGAGGTACTCGTAAATCTGAAAAGCATAAAATTCATAATTTAAATTGAATACCTTATATGTGTTAACATTAGAAGTATATTAGAAGTATGAGACACATACATAGACTGTCCAATAAAGAAGGTTCAAAGTTATGTTTGGCATAAATAATGTATTACATTGATAGGCAATTACTGTTAGGTAATTAATTACATATTCTGAGTTTTATAACTATTACACTTTAATTTTTTATCAGCTATGGAATGATAACCATAGATAATTAATATTTATGTTTCACAAAAGAAGAAGCCCGCACCATCAATAGATTTTTTTCAATTTTAAAATAACTTTAATAACCCATTTTAAATAATCTCTCCTGTTAAAATAAATTATTTATATGTAAAAATTATACCTTTGAATGATGGTTAGGTGAAACTCTAGCCAATTCAACCTTTTGGAAATTTTTCAAAAGGTAGGAAACTTCAACAAAATTTAGGATTAAGGAAAAAAAAATTGTTTAATTTTGATTATTAATTATACAGTATAAAACATATGCAATATGGAATGGCAACATTTAAGGTTAATTTGGTTTTATCTTTTTTATTTTTATAATTAGAAACTATGAAGAAAGAATTTAAAGATGCTCACCGTAGAGGACAATTTTCATTGTCAACTTTTCTTCCAGTTTGCACTCTCATTTGGCATTTTGACATTGATTTTGAAAAAAACAAGTTATCATAATTATGAAATGTACATTGTTGTTTTCTAAGTTTTGATTTTTGATATAATATTGATTCTATAGGATCATTTTCAATAGCAATTACACTTTGAAACTCGTAACCATCTATTAAATCATATTCTTTTTTTATTTGAATTGTTTCGGTATTTGGATGTTTTTTTTCTTCTTTTAAGTTACTCATGAATCTGAAAAGTTTTAAAATCATAATAAATAGTTATTACCATAAAAAAAAAACACTAGAGCAGTGTCAGCCTAGCTAAGGCAGATAGCCCGTGAACGCAGCTGGGCCCCCAGTAGTATTTGTGTCTGGAAGTACCTCGAGGCTCAAGATCTACAAAATACCTTCATTTAGCCATTGACTGTTTTTTGTGCATTATTTAAATACACAAGTATAAATATACTACACTATAGTATTATTTAGACTTTAGTTAACGATGGTAAACTACAGACAAATAAGAAAAATATAATAATAAATTGTCAATTATTAAAAGTAATATATACTATACGTGGATAAGTCTTTGCGAAATCTGTTGTTATTTTTTAGAAATATGACCGGCTTTTAACCCAATATCGCATTGATATCCATGGCCTTTATATGTTTCATTTAAAATGTCCTTAAAAACAAAATGCTGCTGAGGTTTTTGTACGCCAGGTTGACCCTGTATTGGTTTATATTATGAAATATTTTATGTGGGCATTAAATATATATATTGTATGATGTAAATACCAAAAATATAATAAAAATCATCTTTGGTAAATAGTGAACAACACAAAATGATAGATAGTACACACCGGAGTAAACTATAACAAAATTGAATTTTTTTTTAAAATATAATTCAATGGTTATACTGATAAGCTACAATGAATTATAAACAGGGTATTTGACGGTATTCTGACAAAATGCAAATGAACAAGAATTGAAAGGTACAAAATGGAAACTTATAGTTTAAACAGTGGCAAAATAAAGAGGTACCTAAACCGATTTTAAAGACGCTTGTACATGTTATTGTTTGCATTGCAAATAAAAACAATACAATAAATCTATCGAAATTGTTTCAAAATTTTTATAACATTTAAATGTTTGAGTTTACATAAATAGTAGTAGTATGTAAATAAAATAAATTATAAATACACCGTTGTTTTACTCAAAAGAATAATTTCTTTTCAATTTATCACACAATGGTAAACGTTAACATTTAGGAACCAGGGTTTTAGTGTTTAAAATATTTTACATTTACCAAAACCTAATTACATTGAAATAGTTATTGAATAAGACATTTGCTCACCGTAAACTGGTTGAAGAATATTCGATACCTTGACCAACGTCCATAATAAATAATTAATACGTCGGCTTGCTAATTGTGTTTTGTCGCCGTGGTCTGTGACCGCTGTGAAATCGGTAGGCATTTAAACGAATTGATAGAAATCAAATAGTGTCACGCCGTCAATCATAAGCACCGATAGAAATTAACCGCGGGTATAATAAAAGAAAAAAGTATTATAAACATAAATTGTTATTTATTTTAATACGCAATTACGTCGTCGGGACACTGCGATTATCAGAATGCCGGTTCCGAATTCCGATACGGTTTCGACGCGCATTTGGGTTACGCCGGACGGGTTCGGGTTCGTCGCGAAGATGCCGTCGGCGTGACGGCATTGTTCTTTTTAGTACCGAAATTCTCCGGCGGCATCAAAAGATAGCCTTATCGCTCACGGTGTTTCCGAGTATGTTGATAAGGATATGGCGGACTGGGCGCGTTCGCGTTCCGTACGACCGTGTACTACAGTCTCATTGTTTTAACGGCGATAGCCGATAACGGTTTTAATATTTAATTATTATTATCGGGGCTAGGATTTATACGCAACGGCGTGTTTTTTTTTTTTTGCGACATCTGATTATTGATTTTGTCAGTAATCTCCACGAATCACATCGTGATTTGATAAGCGGCGGTGTTTTTGTTTTGCACGTTTTTGATAAAATGCATATTGTTGCATGTATTGAATAAAACGAATGTTATTGCGCATTTCGATTACAATAATGCGAAAAATGCGTGTTTCGCAGTACATTTCGTATTTAATTCTAGCCCTGTTGATTAAAATATAAAATTTGATTTTTTTGTTAAACATAAATTTGATTTTTATAAATACGATTCTATGGTACGATAGGTATGCGATGAAAGATTAAATGGTTGGACGGAGAAAGACTTCATGAAAGTCTACAGATTATAAAAAAAATTCTAGGAATCAAATTCTTGAGTGTAACGGAAAAGTCGCAGATAAAGTTAAAAACAATATATCTCTGGTTTTACAATAAAACAAAGAATTTGAAACTCTACAATCAATAAATAAAATATTAAATGGCGAATCGGACGAGGACAATTTCAGTTGTAATTAAACAACAGGACAAATTTCTTTATTTAAATATGCGCTGACTACATTACGCGACGTTGAACGGAGCTTCAGTCAATATAAATCAATACTACGATCCAATCGCCGATCATTTAAATTCGAGAATTTAAAAAAATATGTTGTCGTAGCATGTAACACACGTATTTCCACTATTGAATGTGAATTATAAATTTTATTTCCAAATTGTTTTATTTTATTTTATTTCTCAATAACATTACATCAAGACAAACAGCCAATCACTAATGTATTTCAATAAATGAATATTTTTTTTGTAACTATATTTTTGTGTTTACCTTACAAAAATTTAAACGCATATTTTTACATATTCTGGTAAACAAAATGCATATTTTACAATGTTTTATTGCATACAAATCCTAGCCCTGATTATTATTATTATAGTAGAGAAATTAATATTGTAAAATAATATCAGCTCGTTTTCAATTGTTATAATATCATGATAATCTAGAGCATATTATTATTTATTACATAGAATATTTTTAGTGTATCTTGCATTTATCTCAAGTAATACAATTTTCTTAATAAAAGTCTTATAAATAGCTATATATATATATATATATAATTACATAAAAGATACTATAAGGGTAGAAAACTTTGATAAAGTATATAGTTTAGTAATAAACAACAAAACGAGTTTCCGCTTTTCTTTTGTAACATTATAAAAAAGTAGAAAGAATGATCACATTGATAGGACAATTCAACAACAATAATACAAGAAATTGAAAAAAAAACATATAACTAGTATTACGCTTAATTTGAAAATTACCTAGAATGATGCAAATAACTGGAATGTAGACAGTGAACATACACCAAGTCAATCGTATGTAGTTGAACAAATTAATGAAGAAATATGTTGTGTGATAGTTTGTAGTATGTGTAAAATATGCATTCGTACATTTGAATGTACTTGTTTAGATTGCACCATAAAGTCAATTATTTGTAAACATATTCATACTATTGAACTGAATCGAGAAAGTTATACAACAAAAGTGGTAAAATCAGAATTAAATAATATAAATAAACATACACAAGTTACACAAGAAATAGAAATACATATGAAGACTTTAAATAACAAAAATGAAAATTAAAACTTATATGAAATATTTAAACTGGCACTCAACAATGGAATTATAAAATATGAAACTCTGATTTTAGAATTAAGCGCGTGCTCAGATGGTACACGGTTCAATTCTGTGTTTAGAACGTACTAGCCAACATGTCAAAAATAAAGTTATTCATAATTTGACTGCACTGAAAATTAGCACTAAGTTGCATAACTAAATTTAGAATTCGCACGAAATTATTTGACGAGTCTTTCAATGTATTTTAATTTTGCAATGGATGGAGTGTCCTGTGAATTTCGGGATAGTAATGCGATAATCTTATAATTAGAAGACTTTCGGGCTGTCACAATGGTAAAAACACCAAACAGGATTTTGCTCGTTGTATAATTTCTTTAGAATTCTAAATTTAATCATGCAAATTCATGATAATCGCGTGCTAATTTTTAGTGTAGTAATTATTAGTAATTATGAATAACTTCATTTTCTACATGTTTCTTTAGGCGGGGCTAATGTTATAAAACACAAAATTGTGTACTTTGTAGTATCCTGTCAATGGGAATCTATTATAATCAATAGTATAGGTAATAATCAGTAATGTAATTTGTGAACACAAGGTGAAAAGGTGTAAAAGGTGAAAAAGACATATACAAATTATTTTTTTTCTTATAGCACCACATTGGTTCACTATAATATATTTGCTTCATTAAAATCTGTACAACACACACAGTATCTAATATTATAATACAATATGTTAGATTTAACAATACATTTCACTAAAATATTTACAGTAAATGCATAACAAGGATAAATTAAGACTTTTCAAAATAATAATAACTACAATATTATTATAAATCATCTCTGTATAAGAGGTATGTATAATAAAGAATATAATATAATATTTAATTAATTTTTTTTTTCACACATAATTTAATTGTTTATATTATTATTATTTTTTTTTTCGATTATTAGCAAATATCACAATATAAATAGGGAGTGGGCAAAATTTGTATCTCGGGCACCCAACATTTCTAGAAAAGTTTGATTCTTAAACATTTTATATCCCTAACCGCAATAATTGGCATATATATATATATTTATTATTTATGAATATATTAATGGTAATGCAAATGCGGCGACGGGCAAAGGCGCTCATCTCGAATAAAAGACATAACACTTATATATTTATCATTTTAGAAACTGAACAATGAAGAAAAATACTTACACACTATCGTTACAATACAAATGCGCTGTTTCGATGAATAGTAAATTAATATTATACTGAGGAATATTTACAGAAATAACACACGTGTTGTTCGAAAGCAAATAAGTATACAACAACATAATATATCAAGCTGAAGCAACAGTGAGGCGGAAATTAGACATGAAGCGTTCTGATTAGAGATCTAAGTTTAACTATAAAATTGTAATTTTTTTTTTTTTTTTTTTTTTTGTTTCAGTCAAATGTTTTCTTTTAATTTTTATACACACACACATCCATCACACTTGGGCACATCATATGGACACCATAAAAATATTGATTATTTTTCTTTCCTTTTAAAATAATATTAATTTGTTTATTATATATAAATAATAAATATTAGTCTTCCAGGGTTTCTTTGAGCGCGCGCAACTGCTCCTCGCCCAGCTGTATTTTGTCCGTAATCTCTCTGGCATCGATTAGCAATTTGGCTTTCATCGCTATGAAATGATCGTAGTCCGAGTACTCGTCGGCCGTCAGGTAACGGTACAGTATAGTGGACACAAAGTCACCGCGTCGGTCGATGTTGTCCTTCAGTTCCTTGGCCTCTTCCAGTTGGCACGTGAGTTTAGATTTTTTCTCCTCCAGAGCCTTCTAAAACAACAACAATAACCAATATAATATAATGTTATTATTTCGTTACCTAGGTATATACTATGTAAATGAGTAAATGAGTTTATCACGCCTAATCTCGAAAACTATTGAACATATTTGAGTGTAGGCCACTCTTTTCACATCCCGACCGGATAATATTTTCCGTTTACCTTTTCGGAATGATCGACTCCCAGATCGAGCAGAGCGTTTTCTGCTCTAGCCAGCCGCCCGCTGAGGCTCAGCAACAGGCTAGTGATGTGGCCCACCTCTTGTACGTGGGTCTTGAACTTGTTGGCCTCCTGGAGTTTGGCTACGGCCTTCACCCGGTCGGCTACCGATTCGCCCAAAGTCTCGTTCACAGCCGTCTCCTCGGCCACCGCTATTTGTTCGTCCCGTAACACCTTAAGCTTCCGGTCTAACCGGGACACGAGATCCGCCTGGAAACCGTGAAAATCGGAATTAGTAATTATTGTTATCATTAGTATTTTTTTTATTTTTTATAAACTTATAACGTTCGAAACACGCGTGCATTATATTATTATTGTTGCGTGTACTTCGGGGGGGTATACGTTATCGGTTTACACTCGCCTTTTTTTTCTGCAAGTTGCCGATGCCGCCGTTGCACTCCGCCACCGGCTGCGATTGTCTCTGCCGTCCGTAGTAGTGGTTCAGGAGTTTCGCCTTGGGTTCGGACGTGGTATAGTACGACGAGTTGGGCGACAGACCGCCGTTCGAATCGCTGAGGAAAAAAAAAAATAATAAATACATGTACAGGCCTGTGCTGCAGTGTACAGCGTGTTACAAATGTGCGTACACATTATGATTTACAATATATTTATGTGCGCCTACATAAATACAACCGATGCAGTCGGTATTCGCGAGAAAAAAAAAACCCGCGACGACGCGTCGAACTAAAGCACGTAAGGATACGGGGAAAGGGTGGGGGGAGAGGAGGGGAAGGGCCAGTGCGGACGCGGGGGACTTCGTCGCGGCATTGGGAGCGAGCCGACCGATATTATTAATTACTTGTGTACGATGTCCTCGTGCGTTCGCAGCGCGCGCCCGCTCCCGGTGGCCTGGTTAAATGGAAATTATGTCATTTTCTCGCGAACCGGTGACATTTACGCACGACTCGCGCGAAAATTACCAAAACACATTGCGCTAATAGCGCGCCGCACTAGCGCAAGACCGGACACTCTACGATACGACGTTGGACGATGGACTTGTGATTTTCAATTACGTACTAAAACCCGCGGGGAAAAAAACGATTTTTTTTTTTTAATTAGCGACAAAAATTGATTTCGTAAATAAACACGCAAACACAATATTTGTGTGTAAAAATAAAAAAAAATAAAATAAAAAATAAATGAATAAATGCGTCACCTGGAGTGTTATGATCAGAGTATTATACGACCGGTTTCGAATTGAAAATTCGTCATCGGGTAATGCACAAGACTAAAGTCTTAGTTTCGTTTTGCATTTTGACTGCGATGGTACTTGATGATTTTTAATTCAATTTAAATTTTTAATTTGAAATACATTTATCATAACACTCCAGACGACGCATTTATTCATTGATTTATTTTTTTTATTTTTATTTATATATTTACTAACGAGAATTAACCATTTTAAAAATTTTGTTTTTACTTTATTATTTTATTAAAAATTGGACATTTTCACACTCTGATTATAGCATTTGAAAATATAATGTTCAAAATCCAAGTCCTGTAAAACGTGTTTTTGGGCAAAAAAACAAGTAGCGAGCTACGAAGACGGTAAACGTGCGTATTCTTTTTTTTTCCCTAGTCTCACAAACCACGACACAGCGGACTCACCAAAATTAATGTTGAGCTTTCGGTTTTTTAGGTAGGATTAAAAAAAAAAAAAACCTAAATTTATGAAAGTTATCCATATGTCCATACGCTGGTAACTTTAACGTTTTTATATTGTACCATTTTCATTCGCTCGTATCTCGCTTGAAAACCGAAAAAAAATACCTCGACGCACAGACACAGATAACATTCTACCCATTAATAGTTTTATAACATGTCGATTTGTCACTTTGATATTACATAAAACGAACAACAGTCCGAAATTGGTGTCGCCGAACTGAAAATTCGCCGTGTCGTGCGTTCTTGTATAAGACTACGGGGACGACACATCATAATACGCACGACATACGTAATGTGCGAAATATGCGAGGAGAAAATTATGTATAAATTTCGATTAAAAGAAATGATAGATACGAATAGAATACAAGCACGTGTATTTGTTATAATCACCTTATGTTCGTTTTCATTTTATAAAAAACCGTTTCGCGGGGGAAATAGAATCGAATTCCACGGTTAAACGGCGTTTATAAAACGATAATTACGTTTCTTTTTCCGGATAAATAAAACACGCGTCGAAGATGAGTTTTCCGAAATTGAAAAAACAAACACATACGCACGCACGCAAACGGTAAAGCAGAAAAAAAAATATAATAATAATAAAAAATACCGCAGTGTCTTCGCGGCGACTAAAACGTACGTACTAAATTATCGGACGATACCTGAATATTTTTATGATAACCTCGGAGAAGTGCTGCAGTGTACAACCGCTCACGTTTGAAGTGTTTCGTACTACCGGTTATAAAAATAAATACCTACGAGTGTACGGTGTAGATAAGACGTTGCGTTATCTAGTTAAAAAGAAGAAAAAAACCTATTTGCCGTTCACTCATTACTTATAAACCAGGAACACGATAATATTCAAAATCATCGTGAAACAAACACACAATAATAATGTTACGCACACGAAGAATTAAAAAAAGAAACCGTATGAATAATCGTTTAAAAAATATTTCTTATCGACGATTTATTTTCGTTTTTAAGAGGACACCACACCTCGTATATTATCCGCTGTCTCAGTCTAACAACCGGGCGACACGGCAAAATCGCGTTACTTCAATCCTAAACTGTCCGGGTTAAAATCGTAGATTAAACACATATAGATATAAGACGATTTAAAAAGAAGAATATTTTCGAGGGCTGCGTGTGGAGCTTTTTCTAAAACGTTGTGACGCAAACAACAATTAAAACTATGTTCGTTTTTGTTTAGCTGTTAGTTTTTCGTGCGGAAATTTGTTCAAAGCTCCGTGCTTTGAATTTCGTAAATTGTGTTTGAATTCTGATTTCAACACGAACGCTCCGAAAACCGTGATTTAATTTGCGTGTTGCCCGTTAGTCGGACCGATAAAACAGATGCGGGTGTGACCACCTGGCCTCCTCTTAAGGGGGAGGAGGAGGAGGTTTAACTCGTTACACAAATGTTGATAAGACGACCCGGCGATTTTATTAATTGAAGAAAAAAAAAAAAACTCAAAAAACGCCAGCCACTTGTGCGTGTTGTTGTTGACCACTCGGAGGTTTGATGTCTGTATACTGTGTAAAGGGCTCGGGGCAAAATAGCACCGTTAAATCATTGGTCCCGGTGAGAAGCAGAGGTGTTGAAGAAGGGTTTAACTGGGTTGTTTTTTTTTAACGAAATTTAACTGTTTATGAAATTGACTCGAGCGCTACTTCCTGGTCGGGTCCAAAGAAACAATTTATCGCAATAATACACAGTACGTGTTTTGAAAACTGAGAAAGTCCCCGGACGCGCGGCAGCGAAAATACGACGCGATTTACAGCCGTTTGTATAAATAAATATACAAAAAAAAAAAAAAAAAATCGCGTCATATTGTTCGACAGTACTTGCCCCCCGATCAACTTACGCGACGACGTTACCGACGTGTTTTGCGGACAAGAACCGTAACAATAATCGCGCACATCGAAGCAAAATAATAATGTTCCCGGTTGATTACGTGACAATTTACAGATCTGCTAATAGGACACCAGGAATAGAGAGCGGATTCCGACGATGTTTTATCGCGGACGGTTGGACGAAAACGATTTATTACATACCGGCTTAAAAAATCGCGGACAACCACTTACCAGATAGTGCTGTTGTTATTATTGTTGTTGTTGTTGTTTTTGTTGCTGTTGTTGTGTGTACCGTTGCCGTCATTGCCGTTGCACTCGAGAAGTTTTTCCGCGATCGAAGTTCTGGACCGCGGCACCAGGTCCATGCGGAACAGCGGAGAAACGTAGTCGGTGGATCGCTTGACGTCCGGCCCGGGAGCTGAAACAGGAAAAGGCGTGACCCGGTCAAATACACGTACAAAATAACGGACGGGAACGGATTTACCTTTATTCTTTTCTGCGCGTCGGAGAGCAGCGAGAAAACAACACACCAGATTAAAACATAATAAAACAATGCGAATAATTTTCGTCGGGGCGGGAGACTAATATTACAATAATAATTACAGGTCCGTCTAACCGGACGTTCGTTGTCCGCAGACACGCGCAGATCTGCGGAATCACGCGCGTTTGCTCGCCGACGGGATTCCGCACAAACGTATTTTTATTTCATCGGGATCCGAAAATAAAAATGAAATCATCTGTACCGTTTAGCCGGGAGTTCTCGGATGCGTTGCGGTCGACACGAGCCAATTGCGCGCACGAGTTTTTCACGCTTCGTTGAGAGGACGTTAGACCTGCGTGCGCTTACAAACGTATACGCACGACACGGTGAATTTGCGTTCAGCAGGGACAACGTTGTGCCGTTAGTTTGGATATCACAGTGGCGGAATTGACCTGTTGTTATCAAACTCAGAAACGAGAAAAGTGTCGTCGCGTAGTTTTGATTTGCAACAAGTGAGGTGGATACGAGCGTGTGGAAATATCGCTATTTCAAAACGCTTAAAATATTAATCTCGTTGAATAATCGAAACAACGAGAGAGAAAACAGACGGACGTACGGGCTTCGCGCGACGTGTGGGCGAATTTATGTACACGTAGGTACGATTTCCCGGTTTTTCCCTACGGTTGTCACGAAAACCGCTCGGGAAATCGAAAAACCGGCCTCCTTATCCGTACCGCCCGGACGAGATTTCCTTCCGGAAAAGGTATTTGAGAATCGGAGCGAGATTTCCGGGGGGGGGAGGGGGGGGGAATATACGTTCCGAAACCGTACGGTACGCCGCGAAGATTACGCGTTCTTATTTCCGAGTGCGACACTAGTTCGATTCACTCGTTTTAAAATTAATAAGTTTCGACAAAACATACGGCGAAATAATATAATTACGCGCGCGCGGATCGAATTGTAAAACGGGGCGAAACGTTGTGCGCCACGAAAACGATGACGAGGCAAACAAAACGCGCGGTACGCGACGGGATTCGGCGCCCGAATTGCCGCGGCGGGTACCCACCTAGTATGTTGTGGAGTTTGTCGGACGGCGACAGGTGGCTGATGAGATCGCGGGACAGCTCTTCGCACTCGATCTCCTCGGGCAACTTGTGCCGGACGGCCGGCTGCGCGGCACCGGATTTGGTATCCGTCTGCGAGGCGACGTCCGACAACACCGCCGCCGTACTGCCGCTCCCGCAGGACAGCTCCGAACGGTGCTGACGTGGCGGTGTTGCGGCGGCGGCGGTGGTGGTGGTTGTGGAGTCGCGACGGGCGGTCACCGAGCCGGGTTCCGAACGCCAAGAAGAATTACACTCCTCCTGGTCATCGTTGCCGGCGGCTGTGCTGGTACCGGCGTTGACGGTGGTGACCACGGCCGCGGCGGTAGTGACGGTGCCGGTGGCCGCGGAAGTCGTGGTCGTCGTAGTGGCCGCCGCGGTCATCGCCGTCACCGTCGAGTGCTGCGGCAGCGTAATCGGGCCGCCAAAATCGCCGGACGACAGTCTGGTAGGCGAGTGCGACGGCGACGGCGCGTTCAGCGAAAGGCTGCTGTAGCCGCTCTCGGTAGATCCCACCTGGGACAGGTCGGACTGCGAGCGTTTCTGCAGGCTGGACGCGGACTCGGAATGCCGGGACGGCGACGGCATCATCATCATCTGCAACGTGGCAATGGCGGCTTCCGCCTTGTTGGGCATGTTGGACGGGTCCGACTGGGTGCGGGGCGTTCGCGACGACCGTTTGAAGTCCTGTCCGGTCGCGTTGCTGGCGCGCGGCAGAGTTTTCGACTGTTGCTGTTGCTGTTCGACGATCGGCCGCTCGGACAAGACCGCGGGCGGAGACGGCGGCGCTGTTGAGGCCCCGTCCGCGGGTACGGCGGCTGTTTGTGTTTTCGCGGGCGACAATTGTTGTTGTTGTTGCTGTTGTTGCTGTTGTTGCGGACCGTTTGTAGTAGTGTTGCCGGTGTCCTGTACGGATAGAAGGCGTCCGCTCGAGTCCGAAAAATTGCTACAGCAATCGCTACCCTCGGGCGCCACGTTTTCCACATCTGTTAACGTAACGTAAGATACAAGCTTAATTATAATTACAATAACAACAATAATAATAATTTAGTAAAAACGAAAAAATTGGCGTTCTCGGCTCGACGGAAATCGCAAAATGCCTACGACGCGGACAAAATCATCGACGATAGTGTCGCTGCACACCGCGTGGTTATCGACAGCCAATGGTTGGCACTACCGTAGATTCTCGTTCCGGGAATTTATCGCGATTCGGTACAAGCGATTCGTAGAAAAAATATAATAATAATAAAAAACAGCATCTCATTTTTTATATTTTGTCCGTCAGTCGGCCGGGCCTAATAGGACAATCGGTTTAGGCCGCGGGCCGAAATACCGACGGGTTTCCGGGAGCCAATTAAATCGCTCCGACGCGAGTTTGGATTTTGTATATATCGGATTTTTTTTTTTTTTTTTTTTTTTTTAACTCAGTTATTCACATTCGATTTACTTATCGGTTAAATTTATTTCGCTTTTTTGGCACTTTTCAATCCAAAGTATCTACTCGTTTCAGGTACAAGTAAAATTAATGAGTACAACTTTGTTTGTCGCCCAATCAGATTTAAATTTGAATAATAGTATTCAGTGTCAAAATATGAATTTTAAAATGTTTTTCCTGAACAATCGACCGTGAACCTTTTAATACACTAGGGGAATTTTCGCGTAAAGGACTTCGAGTTCACGAGTTTTATCGGATCACTTTTATCAAAGTGACCGCAGTTTTTATTTTTATTTAGTTTTTGGTTTTTTATTAATTTAATTAAACGGTGTTCGCAAAAAGGGTATAAGTCGCATTTTATCAAAATTTACATGGCACATCTATTTTGCGAGAAATTGCATGACGGATCTATTGGCGACACTAACATTTGTGCATCTCGTTTTAAATATCACGGAATTACCAAGTGCGTTTGGACATAAGTCAAGATAAGAAAATCCGTCGGTGCAAAAGAGTATTAATAAGGGTATGAGGGTTGGTCCATTGAATATTGTTTAGTTTCTTATTGTCTCCTGAAGAGATTTTTTTTTTTACGCGATTCGGTTTTAATATTTTATAAATTTGAATTTGTATTTATCTATTTTTATGTGAACCGTTCCGTATCTCCTGGTGCGCGCGAATTCGCACCAGCCGGTCAAACGTGAAATTTTAATTTCGGTTTACCTTGCGGTTCTACGGCCGCGGCGACGTCTCCTCGACCGCTGCTGTTCGGCGACGCCGTCCTCTTGTAGCTGCCCTCAAAGTTCGGCAGCCCCTTCTCGCGTTCTCTGGGCTCTCTCTTGTACGCCGACAGGTAAGACGCCTTCGACTGACTCCTGCGGACAAAAAGAAAAATAAACACGTTGAGTTTGACGAACGAAAATAACACGACTTTTAATATATATAGTTAATAAAGTATAATATAATTATAAGTTTTTTATTATTATTAATTTTTTTTTTTTTTTTTTGAAGGACGAGAGAACTCTTGATTTTTGCCACGGGAAACGAAAATGTGGCCGACGACACAATATTATATATTACGCGAAACAGTTGCAGCTGCGAAAAACGCAAACATACAGAGTATAGTATATAATAATAATTTCATAATTATAATGACGATGGGAAATCTAGTTGGGCAAATAAAAAAAAAAAAAAAAACGCAATTCAAATTATTATTATTCTACTAGATACACGGCCGTATATTATAGGCGTGTGCTTTTTTTTATTTTTCACGTCTGTGAACGGTCGGTCGGGAATCGGGCCACATTTTGTCTAGCTGCTTCGTAAATAATATTTTTGTACATTTTATTATCCGGGTATTGGGCCACGAATGTATAACACAAAAATGTATAATTTTAAATATATTGAAATATATACCTAATATATAAAACTAATCAAATAATTATTAATTTGTTTTTTTTTTTAAATAACGTGATACGGATTGCTTTGCATAGCATTCAAAATTGCCGTCAACACAAATCGATTACAACGAATATAAAAAATTTAAATTTGTAATCGTGGAAAAAAAAATAAAAACGGTTTGAAATAGCGGTGTTAAACAGTGGTTTTCCTTTTGTCAAATCTAAAATGTATTAAAATTTAAAATTTAGCGGCCCAATTACCGGATTCAGTAATAGAAAGTCGTTTAAAATAGTGGCCCGATCACCGAGTCTACATGCTGCGAACGTAAAATTTTAGTGGCCCAATTCCCGGACGCCCCTGTGAACAACTTTTCGATCAGAAATCTCGTCGACTGTTCCGGGCCAGGTTTCTGACAAGCGTTGGGGAGGGGATTTATTTCCCGTCGACTTTACTTGTGGTTTTTTCGTATAGAAAAACGGCAAGAAAACGAGAATGTTTATGCTGCACGATGACGGTTTCGGTTGTTATTTTCGATTTTGCTATAATTCGGCGAAGTTTTTCACCGAATTCACTGTTTTAGTATTTACATATCAGCACATTCTATACGAGCGGCGCGATTTTCGAAATACTCAAGACTTTCTCGAGCTATATTTATACACCAGTATTAATAGCTCGTCGAAATTTTCGAGGTTTTGTTTTTTTATAACAACGTTGTCGTTTTCCATATTGTCACGCGACGGCGTTTCGAGTTCCGATTTATCGTGAAATTCCTCAAAAACACGAACGGATGTATAATTTACGTGACGTAAATTTTATTAATATTTAATTTTCGATTTGCCGAAAAACCGCGTTTAACACCGAACTGCGTTCTGAATCGTTGTTGTCGTTGGCAACGGCTCATCGACGAGCACGAATATAAATTAAATCAGTGGCGGATTCAAGGGGGGGGGGAGGTTCACCTCCCACCTCGACAGTATTTGTAGTTGTAATAATATATGAGTTAATATAATGACTATAAATCGTCGTTCAAATTGCGCGGTTAGACCGATGTTATTACGATAATATTAATACTTGATTGTAATCTTAACTGTATTTTACAATATTTAGCAGTCATTGTTAAAAATTATTATGACAAATTTTACTCCATTGCCCCCCCCCCCAAATAAAAAAAAAATTAATAAATAAATAAATCCTATATCCACCGCTGAATCGATATTATCCCGACTTTCCGTCTTAAGAAAACAAAATTTGTTTTACATTTCGCTTTTCCTATACACGATGATAAATAATATTTCTTTTAAATACTGCAACTTCGCTTGTACGGCCACGGCGTGTTGTTCGGTATTATATACGTGTTTACACTGCATTGATCGATATTACAATAAAGGTGTAGAGTGGCACAGGTCAACCGTAACGAGGTTATGACAATTTTTTTTTTTATTTTTCCCCCTCCCTCCCCCTCGTCAAATATTATCGTCGTTATTGTACACCGACAAACACGGGCATGCGATCGGGCCGACACGCGACGAACACACGCGATTAGGAAATATATTTTAAAAAAATATATACATATACAATATTAACAACCGTATTTTCGTCTTGAAAATTAAATAACAATATTACAATATCGATCACGTTCGTCACGTTTATAGCGTATGCGCGTTAATAATAGATGCGTATGTTATTTGTGTTACACGGACGGCGATGTGGTGGTTTTTTTTTTTTTTTGGTCAGAGCTTCGGCGGCGAGCGATTTGAGCCGATCGGTTTAACGGCGGCGGCGACGAGACGACGACAACAACAAAATATCGTTATTGTATACGATACGGTACACGCGCATTGTCTTGTTGTGGTCATTATGTACAAGCGGTCGCAATTAGAAACACAATACGATAATACGCGATAGTACAAGTATAAAATATTACGTGTGTTAAAAGCGATTTCCGATGGAAAAATGAAGAAAAAAAAAAAAAAAAAGTAGAGAAAAAAAAACCAAACCGACAACAGAAGAGACGAAATTAACGCGTACGAGTGTATAATAACGTTATGCACGGGGCCCGGTCATTATTGTGCGGCGATTTCGCCAATCGGACGTACGGTGTCGGATTTCTTTACGCTAATTTTTTTTTATTTTTTGTCTCGGTCGCCTTGATTGCATACGCACTGGTATTGCAGGACGGCGGAATCGGACGCGTTAAAACACACGCGCGACATTATATTATACGATCGTATAAGGAACGCGACTTTTTTTTATAGGAAAATTATTTCTTCTCGCACAAAGCCTCTCCCTTTCTCCCGATTCGATGTCACCAAGACGCGCCCAACCGACCCCGATGATTACCATGCGCGATTCGATAATATACGATTATACTAGATATATACAGACAAAAAAAAAAAAAAAAAAAAGGTGAAATTTGACGGCGTTCGAGAGTCGCAACCCCCGCGGAAGCGCGTCTTTGATATTATATGCCAACGTCAACGCGCACGACTCGTCTTCCCCGGCATCATTTGGGCAGCATTGGGTCGCGGGTGCGGTCCGTGTATTTTTTTTGTCCAGCCGCGGCCCGACACGGTGAAGTTCGACCAGATTTTTTATCACTTCGAAATCCGTCCAACAAAAAACGGCTGTAATTTAGTGGCACGGAGCTCATAGTCGTGGAAACCCGGTATTAACGCCCGACAGAAATAATGAAAATAACGTTCGACAGACGCGGATCCCAATGGTTCCACTGCGCGTTGTGCGTGTACAAGAAGAAGCGAATATACGCGGTTAAAAAGCGTACGGGATATTCGATTTTTAACGAGTGTGTTATTACGAGGGCTAACCGTACGTAAACAGCGCGCGCACACACGACTACGCGCGGGGTCGTTTGCCTGGAAAAAAAAAAATAATACACACACACACACACACACACACACATATACATATATCGGTTCGTTAAAAACGCGGTTCAATCACCCGATGCAGGTAGCAGTGCGTATATATATATATACAGTAGTCGGTACTACGTTTCGGCGCGGGTACATAATACATCACGCGTCCGCAATAACGATAATTGGTGTGATAAAAAAAAAAAATAATAATAATAACATACGCGGCGTCCGCGTGGACCGAGAGAAAACGCGAAAACTGCGAAAAAAATCCGACTTGGCAACGCCCGGCAACGCGTTCTCGTCCGTTGGCGCGTCTCTTCCCGACGGGCGGGCGAGCGCCTTAAGAAACACGCGCGCACGTCGTTACCCCCCTCCCCCCCCGGCCGGTCGCTGTTCGACAACCGCGCGGGCGGACTTACGTCGGACTCGAACGGCGAACGACAGAGTTCACGGACGCGCAAAGGACGTTGCAAAGGGGTCGCGGCTATATTTGAAAAAAAAAAAAAAAACAACAAAACATTGTCCGTACATCCTCGGACCGCAGTGTCCGTTCCTTTTTAGCTGTTTACACGTTCCGTTCAAACTGCACAATTTCAATCGAAACGCCACGCGCTTACGTTCCGCGCGACGCGATTACGCCGTGTCGCCCGTGTCACTACAGCCTGCACAGAACGTCAATAGCCGCGCATGGTGTCGGGTCGCGTCCTCTCGAGGGTGTGTCACCGCACTATCGACAACGCGTTCCCGTGCTTCCGACGGTACACGGGTACCGAGGCGTTATACGTTCGGAATCCAGTGACAGGCCTAAAGCAACGATTATTTCGCCAAATTAGAGTAACCGAATTACTAACAGGTTGTCCGGGAAATTGACGCGGAGAAATCCTGTCTCTCATCGCCCCGTGAAAGCGTAGTAAACGCCGCGGTGTCGTCTTTAATTCTCGGTGCGATTTCAGGCCTATAGGATGTGGGGTAGTACCATTGAAAGTGGCGAAAACGCGCGTTCGTTGTATCGCCCGTCGGACGGACGCGGTAAGCGAGGCGAAATAATATCAAATCCGGATTAACCGGGAATTGCGAGCTTCTCATTTTTTTTTTTTTTTTTTTTTTTTTCTAACCGACGGCGATCGAACGCGCGTGACGCGTTTAGCCTCAAAAAAACAAAAACGCCCGACACGCTATTTTATATTATTATAATATAGAACACCGGACGAAATAACTTTACGGAATTGTTCGGCTGTTGGGCAACCCGCGCCGCACGCGTACAATGATATCAACATCAATATTATACATTGTAACGACACGTCGCCGTCGTCGGTAGCCGTCACCTACATAACCGAAAAATAAAAAATTAATAATAATGGTATCGCATACGATCGCGGACACGGTGTATTATAGAAGGTTAAGCCGGAGGCGCCGGGTGGAAGGCGTCAGTATGATTAAAAGTCTGAACGGCCGGAGGAAAAGTTTAAACAATTTAATTAAAACATTATCATTACGCTTTTTTTTTTTTCTGAAACGCCAAATAATTTCCACGGACTTCCATTTCGGCGTCTTGTTTTTATACAAAGATTCCATACATAGCCGGCGTCTATCAGCTAACACGCATACGGATTTGCCGGGCGGAAAAATATCGTTTTCGGGCGAAAAACCGGACCGTTCAGAGGTCGCGCGTTATTCGAACCCAATATAATAACATAATCTGTAATATAACGACAAATACAATACGTATTTTTTATTAAATTTTTAATTCACCATTGTAATAATTCGGGTTTCGGAATATACGACCCTGATAAAAACCGCGAAAGCCCGCACACAGTGGAGAAATAAGGGGGAATGGATACTACAGTTTCTATAGCAATACGTCCAGAAGGTCGAAAAACTGAGGCGGTTTATCAGTCACTGCCGTAGACGAAGAGAAAAAAAAAACCCCGGGTTTTATGAATCGATCTCGAAATACCGTTAACGTACGGCTATATGTACATTTTTTTTTTTTAATAATCCTCGGATTGATTAAATGATGAAATGTTCCTCCACACCTCTCTGTCCATACATAGCTACTTCCTTCAGTTCTTCATAGACAGATCTGACAATATTTAGTCTTTTCATATGCCACTGCATATGGTCGGTATTTCTCTTATCTGTTCCCCTTCGATTTTCCGTTAAATTATAGACGTTACCCGCGCGTTACGCGGCTTTCAAGATACGCGTTTTCGTTTGACGCCGCCCGTTGTGTCCGGGACATTTTCAACACCCTTCGCCAACACCGAGTTTCCGACACTTTTCCGACATCGGCTTTCACAATCGCTCCGTACGATGTGTTTTCACCGAGCGTTTTGCCGATATCGAGCGATTGGCACTACGGTCGCACGTTGTTATCCGCGGGTCACGTTAAATCTGGTACCCATGTTATATACCGCGCGGTCGCGGTAACCCGAGAGCCCACGACGTACCCGCGGTCCGTTCGACGGACGTCACTGTCGCGCCCCCCGCGCGCCGTATCCTCCGCGATTAAAACGTAACGTCGTCACCGTTAAAAAAAAAATCCTCTCGCCGTATTATTATTATTAAACACGGCTATACCGCGAGAACCGTCTGAATAATAATACACGCGTACCTTGCACACGCACGTTTTCACGGCCTCCGGGGGTCTCGGGCGAAGATTAATCAAACGCGCGTAAACGTACGTTACATTATTATTATTATTATTATTGTATTACGGTGTACAGTGTACGTATACATAGTGAATAATTTTTTATGCAGCGGTGCCAGCCAGCATAGAAAGCAAAAGTTCTCCTCTACCGGTTTCCGTCATCGCCGCGCGCGTCGTCCTCGTCGCCGTCGACGTTCACGGCCAACAAACCGAGAGGAGAGTCGACGTTGTTGTTGATGATAAACCGCGGCGTTCTTATTTTTCACGTTTTCTAAAATGTCACACTACTACAAGCTACTATGTAGTTTCATGCTGCGGATTTGTTTTTTTTTTTTTTTCGGATACCGTTCCATACATATTCCGCTATACAACAACAAAACTATCGCGCAGACTGTATAGTTTTTCCGACGGCTACACTGTCCTCACCCTCCCCTTTCCATCAAAACGTAAAAAAACAAAACGCGTTTCAATATAATAAATTATCTACAATACGACCGATTTAAAGCGGGGGCGATGGGTTTTTCGTTTTTGCGCTCCGATCGACTCGTAAGTTTCCGTCAGTTTTCCACGTTTTATTATTGTTATTATTATTTTTTTTTTATTACTATCGGCCGAACGGTCGTCGAAAGCAATTAAACAAAAAAAACTACAACAATGATGTTTTTCCATTATTTTTTTTTTTTTTTTTATATACGTACGCGTCGAGTTATTATAATAATATACGAGCAGTATAACATTATACAATATTATACTTACGGCCGGTTTCGAAATGCAAACACGCCGCGGTGCGATAATAATTTTTCTTACCGAAACCTTTACACGCGCGTACACCGCGCGCACCGACAATAATTAGATACGGTTGTTTTTTTTTTTGTTTTTTCGAAATAGGGTTATAAGCTCGACAATGGATCGGGGGAGCCCGTGTTCCCACACGACCGATAGCATTCGTCATGTTTACAAAACACCGTGTCTGCGTGTGGGAGAGGATATACCTAATATTATTACGTCTGTAGTGTGTGTGTGTGTGTGTGTGTGTGTGTTAATGCAGTCGAACGATTAGGTTTACTCAACTTGGGAAAAGAATGCGGTCTCGTAACACAATAACGTCGCAGTCGGCGCATATAATACACAGACGGGTACACGATGATCATATTTTCATTATCTAAAAGTCGATATTTTTTTTTTTACTTTTTTTTTCTGTAATACACAAAGCGTGCGAGCGGAGACGTATTTTACCCGTATAGGTACGCCCAATATTATGTTATAGTACACGGAGCGATTCTTTATACACGCTAAATGGTCTCGGTGTCGAAACCGTTTTTTTTAGAGGAGATATTTTTACGTGTACGATTTGTATTCGCGTGTTACGGCATCGGTATAATGACGGCGCGAAACCACCGCGGATTTTCGAACGTTCGCCAAACGGCAATATACTTCGTACGCGCGATAATAATACGATCCCGTTCAGAATGGAGCCGAAGTTTTACTCGAAAAACAGATTTCGACGTCAAAAATAATAACGAAACGAAAAAGTTAAAAAAAAAAAAAAGCGCTAATGCTGCCGATGGGCGCGTGCCACCGTTGTACGAGGAAGTTCGGCAGTATGTCGTTTAGTTTACAACGTCAGTACACCGCGACGATAAATCACCGTTGACAAAATACGATGACTGAGCGGTGCATTCGACATTTTTCAAACATAACTAACGAACGATGTGAGCCCCGCGTTAAATTTCCAAACAATTTCGACCGACCGACACGGTACTCGGCTATTATATAAATGTATGCACACACAGAACCGGATAAACCGAATTTAATTTCATAAAAAAAACAAAATCTAAAATAACTACGGGACCGTTATTTTCCGTTTTTCGCAGACGTACACGGATAAGAAAACTATCGGAAAGTGTGTAACGAAAACAAAAAAAAAAACGAACGCGCGCGCCGCATCGTCCAGACGGAATAGTCTTTCGAAAAACGCGCTACGCCGGTGAAAAAAAAAACAGTGGTTTTAGCAGGGAGAAAAAAATGTAAAAAAAAAAAATAAAATCGCACGCGCAAACACGTATCGTTCGGAACGTGTTGCGGGGACACCCGCCCCGTCCAGTCCAAAACCGACTTCTCGGTCCGACTGCCGCCGAGCGACACGCAAAAACAATAGTTTTTTTTTTTAAATGACCGTAACTTTTCCGGCAGTTCGTCATTCAAAAAAAAAAAAAAAAAACAACAAACCGCAACATTACTGCGTATAATTTAATATTTACGTGTACGCGTATTTCGCGATTCCGACGTTGAGTTTCCTCATTCCGGACGACAGCGCGCCCAAATACCTGCACAGCGCGAACGACGATTGCTTGACGGCGGCGACCCGTTTGCGCATCTCGGCCGCCCCGGTCGCGGCGAAATATACGAGACGACGACGACGGCGGCGGCGACACTACGCGGCGCGGTGTTATCGGATTTCTCCGGCGAGAAGAACGCGACGAGCGAATAGAGGAGGAAAAAAAAAATGCGGAAAACCTATCGCCGATCGTGTCGAACCGTATACACGTAATTTTACCGCCACTGAACTGCTCTACTGCACGACAGTACGGTATAGCGCGCTGGCCGTCGCCGCAGGTACTGCGCCGGCCGCGGCAGTAACGTCGAACACCCGCCCGCCGCCGCCGCCACGGATCGCGTAACAATATTTTTTACCGTACGGCTTCTCCTCAAGCAGAAAATAAAACAAAAAAAAAAAAAAAACAGTAATAATGATAATCGGATTGTCTCCCTCCCGCGCGCGCTCGTTAACGATGTTGTCGGCAAACAACGGGCGCGCGAACGGGCTTCCCCCGCGTGGTGGCGAGGGCGAGTCGTCGCGGAATCGGAGTGGAAAAAATAATAATAATAATAAAAAACCGTTCGTGTATAATAATATTATACGCGGGTACCACTGCACGTCGTATGCGTTTTTATTTATCCTTCTAATCGAATTATTTCTATTGTGCGTTGTTATTATTATTATTTTTTTTTTAACAAATCCGGTCCGAGCCGCGCCGCGCCGAGAGGCGTGTCGCCGACGGATTACGGAAGCGCGCGCACGCGCGGTAATGTTACGCGATCGCTGCGAGTTTTTTTTTTTCCGTACACCCGATACTTACGAGTACTATACGAGTCCGCGACTTTAACGCGTGCGCTATGCGCGGCGGGAGGCGGGGGCGCGGCGGTGAACGGAGAAGAGAGAGAAAAACGCGAGTATGCGAAAAAGAAAAAAAAATTTGAAAAAAAAAAAACAACAAAAACAGCCGACGGCTCGCGCCGCACGAAACCGATAATGCCCTTGGACGGCGCGCGCACTACACGCGTCCCGTTCGGCATTCCCGTGGCGGTTCGCGATTTCCGTACTCAGCGAGTCGTACGGAAAACGGACTCGCGTCGCAGTGCGCTCGGCCTACCCCGGGCGAGACAACGGCGGCGGCGGCGGCTGCGGCGGTTACAGCCGGACGAGAAGGAAAACGGTTTTTCGTCGGTCGGTCCGCCGGGGGAAAACGGAAAAACGAGAAAGACCCGATCGGTTCAAAGACCCCCGCGCGCGCGAACGGCCGCCGTTACGCGAGATACGTACAAATGCGAGAAATTGCGCGTGCGCGATGCGTCACTGCCCGCTCCCGGCCCGGGTCTGTGATTGTCCGCGGTGGCGATTCGAAACGAAATAGCAAATACAACATAACAGACGCGCGGACGGAATACGTATGGAGAAGAAGAGGTAGCGGAGAGAGGAGAAAAAATAATATATAAAACGTAATAATCGCAATAACGGGAACGCGAAGAGACGCACGCACAATACACGAGTCGAATGTGCACCATATAATAATAATAATAACAATAATATAATGGACGTGAGCCAAAAACGCGATGACATTTCGGTAGTCGTGAATTTTTCGACAGGAAAAAAACAAATACAATCAAACAATAATAAACCTGGTCGTCGTGAGTCCCGCCCCGGATTCGAGGTGAAGAACAATAACGCGCATGATGATAATGATAACCGCCACGCCATGCGCCGGCAGTGGTATATTACGGTAAAAAAACGACGGAGAAAAAAACAAAAAAAAAAAAACGCGAAAATATGAAATAGTTATAATTATCGACTATGCGGAAACCGTACTGTCGCCGTTGCCGTTGTACGGCCGCCGCGCGCAATGCGTACGAACAACACGCGACGATTATAATGCCGAGGCGCCAGAATATCGTATCGGTCGCAACGCCGTCGTAATTCCGGTATCGCGAAATGCCGCCCCCGGGCGAAATACTTTTGCGGGACGGCGAAAAAAAAAATAAAAATAAAAACAGCACGCGGCCGGTATTCGGCTGACGTTCGTACGACACGGCAGGCATTTTCGAAATATCCAGAGTTAAAAAAAAAAAAAAAAAAACCGCAAACGTTTAAATTCGGAACACGCTTAAAGGCACCGCGGTAATATAACAGACGTCGTGCGCGGCGGATATGCGGCGAACACGAGCCGTGCGGCCGTATTGGTATTTTGACCGTTGGGAATTTCGAATAGAACGGTTGTTTTTTTTTCTCCCCGCGCTGATAACAGCGCCGTCTTTAATAAATGTCTACGAAATCCCGTTGGAACACGCCCGGAAAACGTGTCCCCTGATATATCACACGGAAATCTCGAGACGCCGGAATACGCGAAATCGTCAAGTCACGAAACCGCGTTCCGGTAACGCGGACTCATTTCGTTCGACCGACCGACAAACACGCGCAGACGCGTACGCAAATATCCGCCCTGATTATTATTGTCACGCGAGCGGGCCATTAAAAAAAAAAAAAAAAAAAAAAACCCCGGAAACAAGTGTGCGTATAATGTAAGTATAGCACGCGTAAATTAC
>CABPRJ010001915.1:783064-798990 GCA_902439185.1 Cinara cedri
ACACGCGCAGACGCGTACGCAAATATCCGCCCTGATTATTATTGTCACGCGAGCGGGCCATTAAAAAAAAAAAAAAAAAAAAAAACCCCGGAAACAAGTGTGCGTATAATGTAAGTATAGCACGCGTAAATTACGGTACATTCGCGTTAACGCTAAAACGGATACGATAAATACGACGGAAAGACGCGACAAACAGCGGCGCCGGAGTCATTAAGTGTGCGTAACTTCAAGGCCCCTGCAACAGTTAAACGCGACGCGACTTTCGTTGGGTTTCTCGGACGCGGCGAGCGAGAAAACCGCACAGTCGCCATCTCTACACTCGACTCGACTCTGTGGAAAAAAAAAAGCCACTTTCCCGTCGATACCATCGAGCGTTTCCCCGCAACTCGACCGAGACGTTGCACACGCATTTCGATACGGCAATATACTTGTAGAGGTTTTTGCGTTCCCGAGCCGAAGGATGGGGCCGGATATAACCCCTAACCTCCCGCTCCTCCCCGGCGTACGCCACTGCCGATTTCCCCCCGTTGTCGGAGCGATACCGGATTCGCTAAACTCTCGAAAAACCGAGAGTTTATACATTCGAATTTTCTCGAACGAACGGAGGACGTACAGAGAAAAAAAAACCGGTAGACGACGTCGTTTATTATTGTCGCCGACACTGGCGTTTCGCGGCTGACCGGCGCCTTCCGTTTTTTTTTTTTTTTCTGCACGGAGATCCCGTCGTGTTTTTTGTCGCGACGGTCCGCGTTTGAATTCGCGGGCGGTAGGGGTGGAAACTCGAAAATTCACCCGGAAGTTTTTCGGCGACAAACGATTGGTTGTAACGTCGCGTCCGGGAAATTCCGCCGGTGACGTTCGTTTTCACCGCACGAGGTCGTATACCTATGTTTATGCGACGCGCTATTATATTTTGCGGATTCTAGTGTGCCGAAACGGCCACGCCCGTTCTGTATACAAAAACGGTAAAAAAAACAAAATCAGAAAAAAAATATTAAATATCGTTTTATTATCATTATTGTTACATATTATGTAGGACAACGTACGTCACAGTCGAATAATTTACGCCGTTTTGGCTACCGCGGTAGAAAAAAAAACAAAAAGATATTTTTCATGATCGCCGTATTTTTTTTTTTTTTTTAGCGAATCGTACCAACACGCGCGATATTATAATAATATATCACGTTTAATAATCAGTGTTCGCATTGCGGGTATAGCGTTCGCTAATAATTATTATACACAGCACGGCGATAAAAAAATAAAAATAAATAGCAGAGCGAGTTATAAATTAGTTGTAAGCGCCGTACCAGGGACTTCGTATTATGTAGAATTTCAATTTGCAATTTTTTTTCATTTTTTTACATACTCGAAGCGTTTTAGATTTAGTTTTTAGCTATTTTTCGCGTTTTGGCGATATTTTTTATTTAATTTTTTTTTTTTTTTTTTTTTGTAAACGATTTATTTCGCGTTTTTCAATAAACCTCGACTGAATCGAATACAGTAAAACGAATTGGTCATATTCACGCGTAGAATCCGCAAAAAAAAAAAAAACGCATCCATTTCACCGAATACACAATATAATATTCCATGTCGTTCCGCTACCCCCGGTATCCCGACGCGGCGATAAACTAAACGTAAGACGTACGAATGAATAATAAACGATTTTCCGTTTTCGTCTCGCTTAATTTATGAAAGAGAAAAAAAGAAAAAAAAAACGTTTTTTGAGTGTATTTCAACTAGTGGTTCTAGCGCCCCGGCAGTTTCGGAACAGGCGATGAATTTTTCATTAACAATACCGTTCACCCACATCCGCCGACGCGTGGAATCTTAACGGCCTCCGGACCGCGTACAGTTAGCAGCAGCAGGCGGTGCACGGGCTACGACGCAGTACACGCACTCGCGCGCGAGCGTACCGCGCGCGGCAATGCGCACGACGAAGGCGATCCCCGCCGCTCTAACAACGCTGCTCTGTACGATTTACGGTCGTTTGAAAAAAGTTTAATTGTACTGGTTTTTTTTTTTTTTTTATTATTTTTCCGTCTAACCCGACGGCGACCGGCAATACGCTCGTTTCGGTCCGCGGGCCCGAACGGCGCGTACAGTTATAATAACGTCCGTCGCGGGAACGCCGAAACGCGGCCGACGGAAAACCGACGAACGCCGCCCCGCCGACCGTCCGCCGTGGCCGCGCTGCGGGAGAACGACGACGCGGGACGACGGTGTCGTTGCGAATTATCAACACGAATGGACGCGCGACATCCGCGATTTCCGTACGCGACGGCGATGACCGGCGGTTGACAGTACGGGGAAACCGATTCCGGGCGGAGTAGTGCTGTTTGTCGTTTTTCCGACAGGAAGGCGAACGCCGGAAATCGACGGGAAACCGCGTACGGCAGACCATTTCCCCCCCTACCGCGTTTAATCCGGGAATACGCGAGGGGACGACCCCGCTCCGGTAAAAAACGGTTACCGATTTACCAAAAGTCCGCGTAAATGTTTCGATCGGATTTCTCGCGAAAAAGTCGTGCGCGCGGGCACAAACGAAACGAATAAAATGCGCACACATCGCAGTAAAACCCATAAGAAAAATAATTTTCGTTTTATCGCCTCCGGCGCGATTCTACAGTTACGATCGGAACTCATTAACACTGAGAAGTATTTTTTTCTAGCCGATCTCGGAGATACTTATGCGAACACTAAATTTGTTTCCGGAAATCACGAAGCTATACGAAAGTTTACACGGCATATTTTGATGTCTAAGTGCTATTTTGTTTTTGTTTTGTTTTTTTTTTTCCGTATGCTTAGCGCTATTTCAATACCGTACGGGCTTCGAAGTGTACAGTAAATAACGAGAATAACTTTAACAGTCTCGAACAACGCTACATGCACGTTCATTTGTTTCTAACCTGCGACCCGTTGAGACGGATAAGGAAACCTTTATGCTATTGTATCACGTGCATTAGTATTTTTTATTATTTTTTTCTTTTTCTATACAGTTTCTACGTCGATATTCCGGTATCATTATTATTGTTGCCCGCGGTGCACAATACGCGATTAACAAGAGAAAAATATGTGCACCGCGGCCGACGCTTGCACTATTATCATTTTACGCGCGTCGGATATGACGAAAATCGCCGAAAGGTTTAACGAAAACACCGCGCCGCACAACCGTGTCTATTATTATCGCATAATAATATTGTAATATTATATTTCAAACGTCGCTGTCGTCGTCGTCGCCGTGTCCTTCGTCCGGTACGAGCGGTTGTTTTTTTTTCTCCGCTCTACAGAGTCACCTATACGCGCCAATACGAAATCATAACGCGACTCGAACGAATAGAATTTCAAAAGCGACGGCGGACCACGTTCTCGGTAGTGTTATTGTATACACGTGATTTGTACACGAACAGAACGTATACGTGATGCGTATGTGTGTATTGTGATTAATGTAAATTCGTGTTGAAAACAGTCCGACGGAAGTAGAAAAATAATAAATAAAAACAATTATAGATAGAATGAAAAACGTTATTACATTACGAAAACAAAAGCCAGATAACGCGGGATTAAACGGATAAAAGAAAAAAAAAAAAAGAAGAAAAACCGTTAGACAGGTATCAATAGTACAAGTTATTATTATTAGAGGCGGGGATTAGGGGGAGATGATAGTAACGCGTACGCCGACCGGCCGCGAGAAAACATTTTCGATCACGCCGGTGTAGATTATTATCGGGAGATCCGAATTTCACCGGGGGAAAGAGGCCCGGACGAAAAATACATTTCGCGATCATTTTCGGACGAGTTTACCGTCAATGTCGTGAGCGCCGCGGTAACGATTCCGACGGCGGAATCCGTCCCGCGCAAACCGCCGCCGGATACGCGTGTGGCGCACAGAACGCGGACGATGCGCTCGCGTAATATTTTCCGTTGCGTTTGTATCGACGGCGTGTTGTTGTTGAACGACGACCCCGACGACTTCCGACCGACCGCCCGCCCGCCCGCCGCGGTTTGCGTGCGCGCGCGCACGTACATAAAACACGCGGAGCATCGTACGCGTCTCGTTACGGAGCGCGTAATGATAATAATATTGTTGCTACACCTGGTGTACACACGGGCGTCTGTCTGGTGCCCGCGAGTGTTATTAAATTTAATTAATAATAACGTTTCGGGAGGCGAGCAGAACTGGAAAAAAAAAAAATTAAAAAAAAAACGGTTTCACGGCGAAAACGACCTCGGAAAATACGGTCGGCCGCCGTCGGTTGGTACGAAAGACCGACCGACCGAGCGCATTGCCAACGATTGCAGTTGTCGACGGTCGAAATCACGAGAAAATTAAAACGCGCGCATCTTGTAAACAAAAAGGGGGGGGGGAAACAATGCAAATATTTTTTAAAAAAAAATTCGTCATCCGTAGCGTGTAGTTATTATACTTATTACGCGACGTGTGGACTATAACGTACACAAATAGGTCTTGACGGCCGGTCGCGAAAACGCGAAATTAACGNATCTTGTAAACAAAAAGGGGGGGGGGAAACAATGCAAATATTTAAAAAAAAAAAAATTCGTCATCCGTACGAGTTTCGCGTGTAGTTATTATACGTATTACGCGACGTGTGGACTATAACGTACACAAATAGGTCTTGACGGCCGGTCGCAAAAACGCGAAATTAACGTGAGAAACGTGTCGTTTTATTATTATTAGTTTTCGAACCGAATATATAACCTATATAGAGAGGATAAACTTTTTATAGGCTTGTCCGGATTAGAGTGGAGACGAGGTGGACGAGTGTCTAGGGCTAGGCGATGGCGGGGGGGTGGCGGCTATTTTATTTCTACACGGTAGTAGACAATGGCGTCCCGAAATCGGACGTATTAAAACGGATCCAGTGCCTATGCGATTGTAATTGTTTCGAATTTGAAAATTTAAATCGCTTTTAAGTCGTAAGGACATTGTGCACCCGAAGTGGTGTTGGTTGCACGATACATAATGCGGGTTTATCGTTTCCACGACTTTGTACACATTAAAAAATGTGCGCCTACGGGACTATGATTGGGCGTAATCCGGACCTGATTTTGGGCGCTTTTTCGGGGACGGAGGAGGCGCTCGTCGCGCGGCTTTTCCGCGGATTCCGACAACACCGTCGGCGTATTGTTTACTCTTCGCCGTTTCGTCGGCTGTTCCCCGTCCGTCGCCCATACAGTTTTCCTGCGCTTACACGCGCGGTTCGAACCGGCGATCCGGACGTTCGGCGGTTTCCTCTCTCTCTCTCTCTCATTCGGCGACTACAGTTGTCCGGTTCTCCGCACTGAATTTCACACGCGCCGGAAAAAGTGACGGCGCGCAGTGAAAACGGATCGGCCGCGCGCACACACACCCGACTGCAGCCCGTACACCTTTCGACGAGAGGCCCGCGCCGTCGGCCGTCGGGCGGGTTTTTCACGCGCGTTTTCCGGGCCCGGGCGAAAGCATCCACGGCGGCGGCGATTCTTCCTGCGCGCATACCACCGCGGGAAGCGAATGGCGCGGATTTTCGGTCGGTCGGCCGGACGCGATTACCGGAAAACCGACCCCGCCCGGTAAAATATCGTTAATCGCCGCGTTAATACCATTACCCGCCGACGGGCCGATGCGTCGCGGGGCGGCGGCGTACGTCCGCGCGGACCCCCCCCATCCGCCGCGGCCGGTCGTACAAACACTGCGTACGGGGCAACCGTGAAAGTACACGCGCGGACCGTACGGCGCGTGCAACGATAATGATAGTAATACCTATACGATAATAGTAATAACGATATTATAATCCCCAACCTTGACGCGTCTCCGGGTAATATCTCCAAGGCCATCCGTCCGAGACGCGTATTACAGCGTTTTTTTTTTTCAAAACGCACGCGAACGTCGCTGCGCCGGTACGTATTAATAATATTATAATAACGAATAATACGCACCGCGCGTCGCGCCGTAATTATTATTACGTTTTACCGGAAAAACGATAATTTTCTCAATACATTAATGCACGTTGCATAAATAGAGCTGCGTTGCGCGCGGGCGTGTACATTATACACCGCGCGGTTAATTACTGTTTTCCGTTTGCGATATTGTACGAGCATTGCGTGTACGCCCGATAACACAATGCACGGTAATAATAACAGTCATAATAATAGTGATAATAAAAACAGCCACGGATCATTTTCGTACACCCGAGAAACGCCCGGAGTGTGTGTTCCGAAAGATTCCAATGCCGCGTCTAGAAAGCGCTTGCTGTCAACACGTCGGCGGCGAACGTTTCAATAGCGTCGGCGATTATTTTTCGCCGAATCACCGTTATCGAATATTCAATTTTTCCGGCGCGATAGGGAAACGGTAAAAAAAAAAAAAAAATCTTTGAGAACCGTAGTAACTTCCGAGCATACAGATCTCGCGACAACCCGAAACTCGATATTGTTCCTCGAGGAAGTCAACGTCCTGAGCGCAAACCCGAAACCATTTAAATGACCGAATAACCGCGCGGGTATAGGTCCCGCCGTTACGGAGTACGGAATCCCGTCAATTCGTTGGCCCCGCGAATCGGTCGAATACGAATTTTAACAGCGGTACGTTTTCTTTTTTCTGAAGTTGTTTTTTTTTCTTTTTTTTTACTGTCCCGCGGAGAGAACCGATCACGGGCGAAATCTCGCGCGCCGTCCACAGACGGCTTTTTCGTAGCGTAAATTCGCGCGAAAACCGTTTGCCCGGCCGATTTCGAAACGCGCCGCCGCCGGCCGAGTGATCGGCCGCGTATGAATCGCGCGTACGCGAGCTGCTCTCTCACGGGCCCGTCGATTTTCTACACGGCGACCGCGGTAATTTATTTATAAACCGTATTACCGACGTTATTGTGCGCACACGGTAACGTATATGCGCGCGGGTACAATGTATACGTACGATGTATACACTCTGCGCACCGAGACACGGCATCGCCGTTCGCGTACGTATTATTACGTATACTGCACGCCGCGGCACGGTCGGCGCGAGGGGGAGGGAGGGGGGGCGCGCTATACGTAATGGACCGGGACACCACCGGGGGAGTTTCCGAGGCCGAACACTAATCGATTTAACATATCTGTGCGTACGCACGTTTGATCGTTCGATCAGTCGACTTTCGATTCGTTTGCGCGCCGCGTATATATACAGGGCGGTCCGTCCGCAGTCGGCACGCGTACCGACGCTGTACCGTCGTCACCGGGAGTCTATCGACTTTTGTCCTCCGGAATCCGTGTCGCGTTTATGACGGCGCCCTCGTTTCCGGGGAGGGGAGGAGGGAGGGGGGGAAGTAGGTTTTAGTCGTTTCGCTCCCGAATATAAGGGCGGCGAAAAATAACGATTAAAGTAAAATTGCAGCAGAGCCGCCTGTTTCTCGAACGTCTTACGGTCGCCCTGTATACAATACGTGCAATAACATTGCACAGATATGACATCGTACGTAACACAATAATACAGGATTCCGGGCGGACACATGTTATATTTCTATCGGGCGAAAATCGCACCGCAAATCCGTTAGACAGCCGCCTCTCCGTCGGGGACCCTGTGTATTACGTTTCGTCGCCTGTTCGCATTGCCGTTCCGTTGGGTCGTTTGTTTTTCGCCGCGCTCCGAAACGGAATTCGGGCCCGGCGATTTTCCCCGTTTACAGGCATGCGACGACGACGACGCGATAAACACCGCTGCGCGTGTGTGCAGTGTGATAATAATATTTATTTTTTTCATTTTGCGTACGTATCGCGCGCCGTCTTTCGGCCGCGTAGAAAGTTTTAACGACAAAAAAAAAAAAAAGTAAAAGCAAGAGCGTGTACACTGTGCACGTGTGTGTGTGTGTGTGTGTGTGCGCGCGCGCTAGTCGTACACGGAGATCGTCATAATAAACGACAAATTGGAAGAAAAACTGGTTTCGTTTTCAGTTTGTATATTATATAGGTAATAATATAACATTACGCGAAACGGTGAATTTTTTTTTCGTCGCTATATTTTTACGCGGCCGCCGCCGTTCTTCGCACACGAACGTTATTACGGGTATTGCGTAACGACGACGCGCGGCCGTGATAAGAGTGGCGGCGCGGAAATTTGCATACCTATATAAAAACATTATAAACGTATAATGTGTTTCACTGGTTCTGTTGGGCAATAAAACGTTGACGAAAGCGACGCCCGTTAACCTTTACGCGAAATGAAGAAGAAAAAACTCCGGCCGGAAAGGTCAGCGTGTAATAAGCGAATAATTATTGTTTGTCGGGAGCCGGTTTCCCGCCGCGACCGGCGGTGTGCAAGTGTGTGACGAGTGTGTGTGTGCGTGCGTGCGTGCGTGCGTGCGTGTGTGTGTGTGTGTGCGTATGCGATACCATAATATACCGCGTATAACCACCGCGGAGAACACCGTCCTGGGCCGCGTGCGAAAATTCAGACCGAAACCGCGCCGTATACGTGTCAATAGTGTGTGCAGACGGCGGCCCCGCCGGTACCCCGAGTGTCGGGCCGTTTCTCGGCGGTACGTGGTGCCGAACGGCTGCGAGAGACGTGCGCAGCACGAGCAGTACTTGTAGAAAATAAAACTGCGCGGACGAGAGTGCGGGCCGAAAGACGGCAGTCGAGAGAATGGCGGACGACAAAGGAGACGAGAATGAAAAATAAAAAAAATTCCACCTCGAGGCGCCGTGACGCACCCAACGGCCGGTCAACACTCGTAATAGTACACGAATTGTTTGCAATCGGTTTACACGTTACGCTATTACGGCGGGTACTCTAAAACGGCTTGCTCGCACATCGCGTTCGATGGCTCCCGCTTTACACTGTCCTCCGCGACGGTGATCGGTAAATTTAAAAATAGCCCGGCTATTTTCTCGCGTTACGATGGCAATCAACTTTCGTAATATAACTCTGTTATAAAATCATCATCAGGCGTAAACAGCCCGCGCGTATTCGGACGGTGGGCGGGGGCTCGAACCCACACAATATCGATGACGTAGGTACACTTGACAAGTATTTGAGGGGAAGGTCCGGATGTTCCGAGCGACCCCCCCCCCCCCCCCCCCNCCCCCCCCGCCACAGTATTTGTGCACCGGTCGACTCCGCGTTATCGAACGGTGCGGGCGGTTGTGGAATTGACTCGTGTTTTCTCGGGCGACAATACAGTCGACGTTTCGAATGCAGGCCCGGGAGGGCGTTTGTTCTATTCCCGAATCCCGATAAGTGTCCGCCCACCGACGCTAAACGATGTTTTCGGGACGATAATTATTTTGTTGCGCGTTTTCGTACGTGCCAAATGTACGCGAACCCGCGTCACAATATTCCGTACCGTACCGTGCCTGATAATCACTCCGAATGGTTGCCAGACGCCACGCGCGCGTGAAAAACACCGACACCCACCCCCGTAATTAGATCAGACGGCGCAATATGTTATTCTTGGACGGTGAAAAGTGTTTACGCGCAACGAATCCGCGGTCGATTAACATTACGCGACGTGTTATTCGCTACGCATACGATACTGTGATGTTATTGTGTCCGCGAGCACGCCAGAAAACGGGGCGAAATAATACAAACCAGAATGTCCTTCCGAAAATAGCGAACGGATCTAATGACGAACGATGAGCGGGTATGGCGTCGTTTAAACGTACATTTTTAAATTGAGCAATCTTTAATTCGGTTATTTATTATGAAACCGCGGGGCGGGCAAGTTTCCAGATACCTCGAAGATAATACTAATCACACACTCCAAATTATACCTCTTAGTACACAATACATAATGTACATAAACACTATAGAGCGTTTCAGAATTTGTTTTTCAACACATGTTCTTCTTCTCGTGATATTGTGTTCCTCTTAGAGCTCAACAATATTCCCCATTTTTGTTTTTTTTTTTCAGAATTCTTAAGGTCACGAGCATCGTTTTTAGGGAAAGAATTCGTGTCTTTTTTCGTTATACACGTAAATAATAATTTTTACGGAGATATCTATTCGATCAAAACCGATGCGATTTCTCGGATAGGCGACTGTTACTACCGACGCGTGCCTATAACGTCAGGCGGATCGCCGACAAGTGGACGTAACCAACCGCCGTCCGTATTTTTTCGCCGTCGTCACGTTCGATGGATTTCGGCACTGCGGGTTTCCACTCTTGTCTCTTGTTCGTCGACCGATAAACAAATAAGCGACTGCGACGAGTTCTTCTCGCCGTCGTTTCGCGATCACCGCGGCGGACGCACTACCGAAAATCAATCCGTCCGTCCGGTGCGACGATCCGATCCGACGATTGTCCGAATTGTGACTTTTGAAACCGCGCGGCGCGTCATTCGCCCCCGGCCCCGAACGGACGATCACACCGTCGCCGCCGCCGCCGCGGCAACAACACGACGTAACGGTATCCGCGTGACCGCGGTAATCGCGGTATACAACGACGACGACAATATCCATCCGTCGGAGAAGGGGGGGGAGGGGAGGGAGTAAAAGAACAATATAAGTACACACGCGGACCGAGAAAACTACACGGTTTTGTAAACGCGCGCATAATACATAGTAGATTTTCTTCGTCGTCGTCGTCGTCGTCGTATACGGTCGGACGTCACGTCGTCGACGTAACCGACAGCCACGACGACTACGGGGACGGTACGAGCGCGCGCGTGTCGTCCGAGTGGAATGCACGCGTTTCATACAATAACAATAATAGTATTACAAAGGTACGAACGCGGATTTCTAACGGCGGCCGTCAGCCGTCGTTACACATTATTATTACGCCGTGTCCGCGCGGATTCCGACAGACCGGGGAACGGACGTTCCCACACGCACATTACGCACACGGGATAATAACAACGATAATAACAAGTTGTTCGTACGCGACCGCCGGAAAACCGACCGTACGCAATGTTGTTCGTCGCGTTATCCGACTGTACTGCGCGCGGTGTTTTCCGCCGCCGCGATCCTTCGACGGCCGCGACCCGGTCGCGTACACGCGTTCCGGCGTGCGTGCCGTGCACGCACACACGAATCGGCCGGGAAAACGGTCGCGGGGAACGTCATGCCCCGTTCGCGATCGCGCTAACCGTTTCTCGATCGTATTTCCCGCTCCTCTTTTGCGGTTCGGATAATAATTTCATTGTATACGTATTAAAAACACGCGAAACACGTTGCGCGGCGTCGGGGCCCGGATACCGGGATCGCGGGACGAAATTCGCGCGTATCCGTCCGGGGAAATCGATATACGGCGCGGCGTTCGCGTGCGTCCGTCGCCTACCGCGGTGTCCTTTCGGAACCATTCGCAACGCAATAATGTTTCGCATTACGGTCTTCCGCGCGCGTTCCGACGACTTTCTAATTCAAAGTATTTCGACGCGGGATTTCGCGTTGCCGTTTCCCCTTCGGCCGCGGCGGTTTTCCGACGGCCGAAGGTTTTACCGCTTTACGGGACGTCCTCCTTCGCGCGGCAAATACGCGTACCACCGCGGACTGGCCGTACCGTAACGACGACCGTTACGAACGGTCCGTGCGCGCGCGTACGTGGCGGCGTCGTTCGGAACGTGCGAGTTCGTCCGCATTGACGTACGCCGCGCCGCACGTGTGTACTCGATATAAAACTACCCGTGGACCGGCTTTGTTACGGCACACGATATTTTCGTGCGTTTGAAAAAAAAAAAAAAAACAACAACAACAACGTATACGTACAAAAAAAATATACGAAAACGGCGTACTTTACCGCGACCCGAGTAAACACGACGCGCGAGAGATATTAGAAACAGAAAAAAAAATTATCGGGTGTTCAACCGAGCGTGACGCGGTGTACGCGCCGAACGACGACCGTACGCACACAGACCGTCTGCCCTCTTTGGCCACGAGGATATTGTAATACGCGCACGCACGCACACACTCACGCACTCGGGTTTAACACACCGATTTACGACGCTCGCGTTCCGCCGCACCGTCCGTCCGTTCGGCACTCGCCCGCGCCCGTTCTCGTGACTCCCGAGTCCCGGGCCGCACAAAAGCGCACGGCGAGAACGAGACGCGAGCGATTAACATTTGAATGGGGGCCCCGCGCGGCGTATACGTTGGAAAAATAAACCGTAATTAAAGGCGATTTAATTCTGTCGCGGTTCGACACAGTAGTTGACGACGACGGGACACAATATACGCGTGTTATTAGTGGGTTTTTTTCTACGAATCGTAATGCACACGCTCGACTCCCCGACACCGTCGCCCGATCGTCCCGCCGCGTGTACACGCACGCATACGCGTGCATTGTATACATGCGCGGCTCGTGTCGCACACGCAGTTAGTTAAATACGCGACACGGAAAGTACATTAAACTACTCCCCACGCTCCCGCGCAGTGCATTGCATACGGGCCGCCGCCGCCGACGACGCATTGTTCGCCGTGCAACGGACGGGGCCACGATCGGTTTCCGGACGAAAATTCGCCATTTTCTTTTTTCCCGTTATCGCTTCCCCGCCCCCATGCCCGGGCGGCTATCCGTCGCTTTTCTTAACACACCCCCCCCCCCCCNCCCCCCCCCGGTCGTTAAACGTCTGTTTCTCGGACCGTCTCGTTCGGGGGCCCGTAGACATTTCGCGAGCCGTTATCGCGTCATATTCCGCCGCGCGTTTTCTCGTCCCCGCGTACCGTATAAACTGGGCTCCCGCGGTCGTAAACGCCACGGCTCGCGGCAACGATACCCGCGTACGCGCCAACGGCTTTTCGAACTTCCGTTGCCCGCGCGTTGTTACGGTTCTGGCATGTAACCGCAAAGCCGCCCCGGTAAACCGATTCGCGCTCCGGCGAGGGTTTTTCGATATGGGACCGCACGCGGACGGAACCGCGGTCTCTCGTTTGGCGTTCGACCGGCGCGCCCTATTTCAAAAAAAAAAGCCGAAATAACCGACGACCGCCGTTCCGTGTCGGTCGAGCGTTCGCCCGCGGCCATGCGCGCGTACAATAATTTATTCAAAGACCGAATCACCGAACAGACGGTCGTCGTCGCGGGCCGGCGGCGCACGCAACCCCCGACCCGCGGCGCCGCCGTCGACGACCGGGCCAGAGGTCCGCCGAGACCGGCGGCACGTTGTTGTGTATCGTGTGCGCGTACGTAGTCCCGGTGTGTGTGCAGCCCGCCGCCGCCGTCTCGGTCCGTCGGCCGAGAGCCCGGCGGAAGGTCGCTCCGGTTGTTTTTTAATTTTTTAATTTTTCGCTCCGGCCACACTTTCACCCGTTGTCGCCGTCGCGCTTCGGACGGACGGGCGGGGGGGGGGGAAGAGCAAACAAATCCGACGTCAATCTCCGCCCGCGCGTACGACACGTACACGTACGCCGTACTCGCATACCGGACAAACGGCGACCCGCGTGTGCGCAAAACGGCCGCGCGCCCGTGCCGTTTCCGGTCGGGCGTTTCGGAAGAAGAGAAACCGTTTGTCGGGGATAAAGAAACCCCCCCCTCCCCCCGTGAGAAACGCGTATCCCGGACGAAAACGACGCGACATTTCGGCCGTAGTAATAATATTACCGTCGGATTTCCTCGTCCCCTCTCCTCGCGGCCGGCGCGCGCGCGCGGACCGACAAAACGTTACGCGGCCCGACGGACGAGTAGTGCGCTCCCGGTGTCGTTAACCTCCGACCGGGCCGGAGACCCGTGCGCGGTCACCGAGAAGACGCGACGTTCGTCACCGCGTCAGGTTTTGCGGCGACGGCGGATTTACGGCGTTCCCGGAGGAGTAGGTGGGGGTGGCGACTCGTTCTTCCCGGCAAATGACTGGGGGATTTTTTTTATATTTCGAAAAAAGCTCGATTATTTCCCACCGCGCCGCCGAACGGTACACGCGGACATACGGCAGCGAACGGCGCTATTATTGATCGCGACGTTATTCTTCTTTCGTGCACGAAATAACGTTACCGCGGTTATAGCCGGGGATTGTTTTTTTTGTTTTTGTTCGCTTCTTGTTTTTCTCCGGCGTTTTCGTTGTCTCGACTATGAAACACAATACAGCGCCGTGGCGGTCGAACGTCAAGCGCTTGGCCGTGATACGATTTTCGACGATATCGCGCGGAAAAATGACTGTCGGGGGAAAACAAAAATAATAAGGGGAACGCGAAGGGTTTCGGCCACAGCGGTTGTCGAATAAATTCCGTTTCTTCCGCGAGGTCATCCCGGCGACGGCGAAACGAGCGTATAACGTAATATCGTTATCGGGCGCCCATACGATTAGTTTGTAGAAAAAAAAAAAACCAGTTCTTCCATAAACTCGTCGACTGCCAGATTTCACAGATTCGCCTCGACAATGAAAAACCGCGCACACATATAATACGATAAAACATTATAAACACGCGTCTGCCCCGTCACAAAAATTATTATACGTGTATTATGTTATGTACATTTCACTTTTTAGAAATTCGACGGAATACGAGAAAAAAAGGGATTACACGTATTTTTTTTACGGCGGTGCAATGACATAATACATTACAAGGACCGCGACGGCGGGCCGTGTGAATACCGGCGACAGATATTTTAGCGACAATAATTGCATTATCCCGCGCGTAATGAATAAATGTTAATCAACGGCTCACACCGCGTTCCGTCAGCGTATTTTCACAACAAACATATTAAACCCTAATGTCAAAAGACGCGCGCGACTTTTTGTAGATTTTCCACCGTCGTTATCGAAAGTGAAACGCGTACGTTTGAAACGTATTTTTTCCGAAAAAACAATAATTTGTAATATCACGTGTTGCAGTCCAGACCGACCAGAGCACGGGATCGAAATGACCACCGGTGAAAAAACGGACGCGTCGATTGGACAGCGTATAAAATACGCGGAGTTTGAATTGTCGGTGGGAAGGGGGTCGCGGGAAGACGGAGTGCCGTTTTTTTTTTTTTTTTTCAATATTTCAGCGTACTGTTTGTAATTTTTCTTAACGGTCTTATTCGAATTGAATCCCACTTGGCGCCACTTTTTTTACTTTTCCAATTCGATACCGAGTACGGTCGTCCGTAAGTCAGTCAATCCCGTCGCGCGAACGTTCGAAACGGAAATCCGTTTGGAGGACAACGGGAACGTCCGAGTGTCGTCTCATCGGGTCTAACGGTCTGGCCGTTCCGGATCCGGGCGGTTCGATTTGTATGCCGTTGGGAAAAACGACGCGCGCGACGAATTTTTACGCGCCCGTCGTATTGAATTGGAATACCAGTATCGCGTTCGACACGTTGTTGTGGGACAAAGGCCGAGAGACACTTTTCGCGATAAAACAAACGCGTCGCCTTCTGTAACGGAACGGCACACGAGATTTTCTTGTACGCTCCGCGCGGATTCGCGATCCTGTGCACCCAACGAGTACTGCAGTGTAATCACGGGTCGATGTGTGACCGCGGGCGTTACAATGTAAAACGACCGCCCCCGCCTCCGCGGAATTCGCTGACAAACGCGCGAATTCGGAATTATTACGCGGTTTTTTTTCATTATTTTCAACGTTCGGTTATTCGTCGCGTTCTGTTGTACTCCGCGGTTGTACGTACGCGCACTGTAACGATTATTACGGGAAAATATCGAATTTCAAAACCTAAATGCATACATACACACGCTGTGGGTACGTATTATTATTATTATTATTGTTGTTATCATTATTATTATTATTGTTATTTTGTATTTTTAAAATGGATCTGCCGATTGTTGTCGAAGAATTTCAAGGATGTTTTTGTATTTTGTATTTTTTTTTTTATTTTTTCCGATCCATGCAATGTCGGTGTCGTACGTGTCTGTCCTTGACACCGGATTGACAAAAAAAAAAAAAGGAACAAAAAAACCGCGTTTTACACCGCTGCCAAAGAGTATAGTCTCCTCGTCGCAATATCCGCCGTCGTACACGCACACCACACATCAAAGACACACTGTACATACATTATGTTATATTTTTTTTTTTTTTTTTTTTT
>CABPRJ010001915.1:799326-812089 GCA_902439185.1 Cinara cedri
CCCCCCGCGGTTTATGTACAAACGGTTTTAAAGCATATCCGAGCGTTTCCGAGTCGGTTCTCGGTTTGCGGCCCGGCAGTTTTAGTCCTCGCCGCCCGCGGGTTGACACGAGTATTCCCCTTCCTCCGCCCGATTATTACCACCCTGTACAGTACGCGTACGATACATCGCCAACATTCGATTGATTTTGGAGAGGAGAGAAACCCCCTTCCCACCGGAAACCGAGACGCACGCGCATAATATGTTGAAATGAAGCGCGTGATAAATATCGTTCAGTAGGGGCGAACGGGAATCGAAAATATTATTAAACGTTCCCAAAGGCGACGATACGATAATCGTCGCGTCATTGTTTCGACAATAGAATAACGTTGCAATAATAGTAGCACGCGGTGAAAAAAAAAATTTCGAAATTTAGTTTGCTTATTTCTCTCGTACGAGAAACGAAATGTGACGACGACACCGAGAGTCGTACACAATGCGAAACGGCACGGCGGACGACAGCACGCGCCCGCGCGCCTATTTTTTACCGGCGGCGAATAAACACAAAACAGACGTGCGACGGCAGCGGCGGTGTCCTCCGAACGACTTTTTTTTTTTTTTCCGCGATTTATTTCGCGCGTCTTCGGTGCAACGCTATAATATCATGTTCGACTGCGGCACTGCGCGGGTCGCGCAAATATTACGTACGACTAAAGACACCTGAAATTCGCGCGCGCCTCGTAATTATACCGTTTAAAATATACGCGTGCATCGCTGACGAAAGAAAAAACAAACCGGAAGACCGTCCGACGCGTTCAATTGAAAAAGTACAACTCGGTCGTGTTTTCAACTATCGATAACCGAAATCAGTACCGGCGCCACTACCGAACGAAAACCATCGACTAGTAGTTCATTCGACAGTTTCCAAAACCATCGGTGGATAACGCTGTATATTCAATCGATAAACCATTCGGTTGTCGTTTTTTAAACCATCGGTCGTCAATCAATGATCAAAACTAGTCGGTTCCGCCCGTCGCCCAAACATCGTCGTCGTTACACGCCGGGCCGGGCGACGAACGGGAAACATTATTATTAGTAATGATATAATTATCGGGGGGGGGTTGTTTTTTTTATCGCGATTTTAATTACGTACCGCGCCGTTTGTTGTCGGAGGTTTTTTTTACCAGACAATGGTCGATAATCTAGGGCGCTATCGACAGATAACAACGATATTTAAGCGCGCGCGCGCTACACGCCGAAAATTATGCTAATATCGCAACGTACACCCACACACACACACGATATATTTATAATCGTTTACACGCGCGTCGTTATTCGAACGTATTGGTAACGGCGCGCGCATTCGATACGTAGGAAACGGACACACAAATTATTGTAGCTCTGCGATTACGTTTCGTCGTATCGCCCGCGATATTAGCGTGTACCGCGGATACGCTGCTGTAACAAATGCAATATAAAATAGTACGAGTGAAAAGAACAAGGGGTACAAAAAACCCGTACGAAAAAAACCGCGGTTATCTGTGGCCGCGTAATCATAGCCGCGTCGCCCCCGTGTACGATCTCCGCGAAACGTTTCGTTTAACGGGCGACAATATCGGCCAACGCGAGTACATACGAGTTGGTTTACGGTCTGTAGAGGTCATATCCCGGGCGCAATGAGAAAGTGCTCGGATTTTCCGAATTTCGAATACAAATCGAAAATTTGATTCAATGGTAATGCGTAAACGACGTGCGTCTTATTTCAAAAATTCTAATTATGTGTCGTCACGTTATTATTGTTATTGTTATCATATTCCCCGATCAATGACATTTTTATTTCTCGTTGTTTTTTAACAATTGTTTAAGATCTTGATAAGTATTCTTGCTCTACGATAGGATAGCATATCATTACAGTTTTACCTCGGTGTCGAGCAAAGCTCGAGTAGATTTCATTGGTAGTCTATTCTTACTTTGTAACGTTTCTACTACCGGCGAATAAACAGAAACGATTGTTATTATTATTGCAGCACTGCGGGTCAGTTGTGATGAAAATCGGAATTTTCGAAATGTCTGTACAGCACGAAAAACAAATATTTTTTTATTAATTTTCGTATTAAACGTATAAGTATGTTAAAAAAAAAAAAAATAAATAAATAATAATAATTCGGAAAAAAACGAATGTAATTTTCGCGCGTTCATACTGATCGTGAGCTTTTCGCGCAGGTGAGTTTTTTGTTTTTCTTAGTGACATTACTATTTATACAATATGCACATTATTGCGACGACGGGTGACGTACGTTATAGCAGAAGTCGACGGGTAAATCGAGATTTTACTGTATGATTTAAACGTCCAATATTATGCGCGCTCGTCTTCGACCGTTTTTGGACTTTTCGTTTTTCGTCGATAAAAAAAAAAAAAAATAAGAAAACCCCGCGTCCCCGATCGTACAACGCCGTCGCGTACGGCCGCGAGCACGGACAATGGGCAATACCTAATAATAATAACAATAATAATAATAATAAAAAACGTCAGTCGCCGTTGACGTTTCGCGCGATCGGTAAATCTCCGGCCGGCGAACGGATCGTTACGATAACTAAGCGGCGGCGGCGGCCGCCTAACGGGACGAGGCGGGAACCGGTAGTGTGCGGGGCCGCCGCCGCGCGGGTCGAACGATACTGACCCGGTGCCCCCGTCCCCCGCGGGAGGCGGCCAACGGTTTGCGAAACGAGATCGAACGCCGCCGCCCGGCCCCCGTTGTTATTATTATTATCGCCGTTGACGTGCGGCTATGCGACCGTCGGCTGCTGCGGCCCACGCGCGTCGTTGTTACGTTGTGCTTGTGACGCCGCCGCCGCCGCCGCCGCGAAGTGGTTCTCGAAGCGTATCGCGTCGTTGTCGCGGCGACAACGACGATTTTACCCCCCCCCCCTTCTCCACCGGTTTTTTAATACGGTCTCGCACTTGACGCGTCGTAATGCAACGCGCCGAGACCGCGAATGAACGTCGCGGACGATAACATCTTTGCTAAAAGGGAACGTTCTGTGGGTGGTACTATAGAGAGGTCGTTTTTTTTTTTTTTTTTGAAATTCACATCGATGTTCGAGATAGGAACGAGATGAATCGAGATGAGGAAAACCTCGGTTTCTTTGGGTTGAAAAAAGTCTGAAAGATCAACAATAAGGTTGTCGTTTAGGCAACCGTTGTTATTTATTTTCCGTTATTATTATTCGTTGTAATATTTTAATATTTTTTAAACAGTCATTGCTGTCACGAAGACACGTGCTTTGTTGTAATCATTTCACCATAATGACGTATACCATACATTGTATTGTCGACAAAGCAACATTATCAACTGAACTCGGCTCAGAATGGTTTTTTACGTTAGGCGATGGTTTATCGTTGCTTAACAGACACACATTAAATTCCCGTCCGCATCCTACCGTTCTGCACCCACGCGCGAAGTACGTCCATTCTTTTTTTTTTTTTGTCAATATTATATTTTTAGAATTGAACGACGGCGAAAAATTTTCCGGAAAAAACGGCTCGGCGTATTGCAGACATACCACGGTAACGGCGGCGCACGGTGAACCCAGGCCGGGGAACGCAGACTTTCGGACGAGATTATTATTTATTTTTTATCGTTGTTATTTTAATTCCCGAGAAATCGTATTGCGCATATTATATTATTGTTGTTACGTTGACTGGGTTATCGTTATGTAACGTTTGAAACAAAAAAAAAAAAAAAAAAAACACAATAACGCCGTGATCTTTGAACTCGGCGAGCGCGTACGAAAAACACGCGCGGTAAAAAATACGACTAAAAAACGCGGTGCACTACGACGACGGCGCGTTTCGTTATCGCGAAAATCGATGCGATGCGTTTTAAACGAAAACAATTCGTACACGTCGACCGGGCCGCGGTTTGTCGCTGCGATAAAAATTATTCATTATCGTTTGTTTTTTTTTCCATTCCGTTTAATTAATAAACGCGATAATGATATTTTAATCGCCGAACAACAGAATAATTAAGGGCGTACGCGGAATTACGATTACAGGGAAACAATTTTTTTTTTTTGATTTGTTTGTTTTATCATGGCTCACCGTATGGAGACTGGGGTCGCGCGTATTGGTCACGATTATAATAATAATAATAGATATATTTTAATCGTAATAATAATAAATACGGTAGTTAAAGCGTACCGATAACAGTAATAATAAAAAAAAAAAAAAAAAAAAAAAAACAGAAAATCCGGGAACAAAGTCAACGGGTCGGCTTAATAGCTAGCGCGTCTCGTATATGGCTTTTTAATTGTCGCGGGAAAACATATTTTAGAAACGATTACAAAATACGATCGTGAAAAAAAAATCAAATCGAATCAAACGTAAACGCGACGAACGGTAAATTTCAAATGTATACCCGTAAATGTATACCCCTTCGTAAAAAAAAAAAAAAACAAAAAACGGAATGATTCTTTGCGGATATCCGACGAGGATTACGGCTTTTTTTCCCATGTACGTTTTAGACGATCGTATATTTCGATTTTTTCAAATACCCCCGCGAATTTTTCGGGGTTATTCGGAAAGCAAAATTTCAAAATTTCACCTCCGACGACGACGTTCCGAGAATTAACCGCGCATTTGTATTTACTTCATACCGGATTCCGAACCGAAAAGTCGAATCCCCCAAACGACTTAGACACTGTGTCAACATACCTCCCACACGAGTACTTTAACAAATATCAAAAACGGCTTGTCCGATCGTAAACAGATACAAACGGATACAAGTTACGACCGGTCGTCGGAAAGTCAATTTTCGAATTTTCACGAAATCTGAGACGACAATCGTCGGGCCTCCTCGATATCCGATCCGCGGCGGGGTCTTCCTAGAAAATAGCCACCCGTAGTTCAAGTAGAAAAGAAAAGGGAACACGAAAGAAAAAAAAAACCCCCGAATGTTTCGGTCTCGAAAGCGTTCGGCGGCGTTTTTGTCGCACGTCGATATTGAGAGCACGAGGTCTGCGGTCGCGTACCGATGCGCCCCGAGGATTCGGCGGCGGCCGACCGACTGTAACCGTTGCCCTACAATCCGTTTACCGATTGTCATCCGCGGTCTTCCGCTTTCGTATTTCGATTTGTACTTTGGTATTGTTTTTTTTTTTTTTACACTCTATATCATTACGCGCGTTATTATCTCTGCGGGAAAACCGTTGTCCGCACGCCCGCAAATGCCTCTCCCGAACCTCGCCGCCGCCCACGAACCGTAGAGAAACCGATTTTACAAATTATAACAATTAGAAAAAAAAAAAAAAATACGAAAAACAAATAACATAAAGCATTTTTATATTCCACGCGAATCCGCTTGCGCACGGTGTAATAATTGCATATCATCGTCGTCGCGAAAAAAAAAATAATAATAAATAGAGTCTAAAACGCAACGTTTAAAACGCGTGACGCACAACGCCGGAGCGTCCTAATTTTACCGGGGAGACGGACAAAATACGGATTTTCATTGCAACACGGACGCCGTCTGAAAGAGGAAGAAAAGAAAGGGCTCGAGAAATCTCGTTAAAAGCCCTCGCGGTTCCTTTAACGAGCCCTTTAGAAGCGCTTGAAAAACGTTTAAAGAGAGCGACCCGGAGGGGGGCGGGGTCTATGGGCGCTATTTTGAGTGTAGCGGTGTCGCATTGTAAAACCGTCAAAAGTGACAAAATTAAAAGAAAAAAAACATAACCACACGGTTTCGTGGCTGTCTCGACGGTATCCGTTTCGGACGACTCGCGGCACCTCCCCTCGGAGGACGAACTCCCAGACCCATTACCGTTATCCGACACTTTCCGAACGGGACTCAAACACGAGAGCTCACGCCCGAAAAGTTTTGCGATAAAGTAAAAAAAAAATCAAACGTTGCGTCTCGTTAGGTACTCGTAATTATACTCGATATATATAAAAAAAAAAAAAAACAACGAACGCGTCGTTATGATAATTCGAATAAACGAGCGTGCGAAGATAACGACGATGGCGAAGAACAAACATAAAAAAAAAAAAATACGAACATTTAGACACTTGACTATACGAGGCTACCGGTTGTGCGAGACCGAACCGATGCGCTCGCGGAGAACGATTTTAGTCGCACGGTTTTTTTTTTTCCTTTTCTGTACGAATTTCGTATACCGGGGATTTATCCTTCTTTCTCGCTAGACTATACGAGTTTATCGGCGCGAAAAAACAAAAAGGGTTCCCGCGGTATCGGATTAAAATTTAAAAATAGTTGGGAAGGTAGGATACGCAAGGCCATTTCATTTATATCTGTAAGCAACGATAACCATTGCTTGACGAAATACGATTCCCATCGCAGTTCGGTAACACATAATTTGAAGTGCCATAATTATTTTTTTTTCTACGATTTTCGTTTAAATTTGATTTCGAAACGCTTGTTAAAAAAAAAAATTCGCCCGATGATATTGGAGATTTTACCACGTCCAGGTAAGTCCAATATAAGTGTTATTGCCAAGTTTCGAGTCTCTACGTGTTAATGTCTTTCGAGATAACCGAATCACAGCAATAAAACTCCCAAAAATTAACATTCTTTTAGAGCTCGAAAGTTTTGGTCATAGTACCGTAAGAAAGTAAATCAAAAAGGTGTCTTGTGATTTTCCGATTGAACTATTTTGTCCGGTGTAGAAAACGTCGTACGTGGTTTTATCAAACAACGGTTTCGGACCTCCCCAAAGTACAGTCCAGACAACCCGAGCTTTCGGAAAAGCCGCTGCACGTAAAGATCAGAGCAAGTTTACCGGGAAAACACGTGTCCACCACAGACAACAACAAAGACGATGATAAAGAAATAAACAGCATCGTACAACGGAAATCCGAAAAAAAAAAAACCGCGGTCCCGTGCGTGCGAATCGCTTCAAAACGCGTTTTCGTCCCGTGTCACGGAATTCGGTTCTCGTCGATCCGAATTCCGACCTCTCCGTCGGTAACGATCCGCCGCACGTTATCGGCGACCGGACGACACGGACACGACGGTGTTTTTACGACGCCCTCGTAACAATGTAAACGCGTCGTTTATCGGCAACCGCGATCCGAACGGGCAACAATAATTCTCGCCGACTATGTCGTATCGCGCCGTGAATTCTATTTACATAGTATTCAATTATTATTACACGCGAAATAATTCCGAAAATTCCGCGCGGGACAACGGTAAATTTCGATTTATTTAATTATCGCCCGGATGATAGACGATAACATTGTTATCGTGTCGGTACGACGGCCCGGATTATTTTTAAACGTTTTGGAACGACGACGACGACGACGGCGGCGGCGGCGGCGCGGGCAATAGTGACGAGAGAAATCTCTCGATTTTCCCCGTAATTTACGGGGACCCGGACGGCCGGATATAGACCGATAATAACGTAACGACGATTACGACGAATAATTAGACCTAAACCGGAGACTGTCGGATTATTGACAACAATAACGCGCGCAGGACGATTACCAAAGAACGTCCGCGTATCGTATTCGTCGCGCGCTCTAACGAAATTTTTCTTTTTACTATTTTTTATTTTCCGTTCGCCGCCGATCAACAAAACGTACAAAACTCGTTCAAAGTCACGCCCACCGGCCGATATTACGGTTACGAACGGTAAGCGAACGGCGGTTATTGCGCCGCGTAAAAGCGTACAATACGCCCGAGGTGCATGCGATAAGGCCGACCGGGAAAAACGGTTACGCATTGATACGCGGCCTGAGGTCAGCATCCGAGTCCGTCGGTCGTGCAGGCGCGAACTACACGTAAAAAAGAGGGAACCGGGACGGCAAAGCATCCCCCTCGAACACCCCGTGGGTACCGGCTAAAACGCCGAGCCCCCGAACGGCGCGTAGTCGATCCGCGGTTGTCGGCGGTCGCGCGATTCCGCGAGTCCCTCGACACCGCCGGCGAGGCCGGGAAATCCGGACGGCCCGCGTGCGAACTACCGCCTCGAACGACCCGAGGCGTTCTCGGGGCGCGCGACGTCGGCGTTTCTCGCAAACTCGGCGGGAAAAAGGCGAAAAGATTCGCTTATCGTTTTAACGCGTCGCCGGTCCGCCGTGAGACGGATCGGTCGTTTTTGCGTTTTTCGAGTCGCGATTACCCGTGATCGACCCAACCGCCCGTACGACGGCGGCGCGAATTGAGAAATCGACAACCGCGAGTAATATTTTTATTTCCGCCCCGGGAACGCGGACGGCTTTTAATTATCGCGTTTGACGCGTCGTCGTTATTTGCAATCGGAACGCGGCATTTTTTGATCAACTATCAGCCGCCGCCGCCGCCGCCGTCGTCGTGCACCGATACTATAATTGTTATTGTCGTCGTGCACCGATACTATAATTGTTATTGTCGTCGCGCACACGGTAGTACGCCAATGATTTCTCGCGGTTTCGCAAATTAGACAAATATCGTTTCGTGAATATCGACGTTACCTACTTACTACTGCCGCCGCGCGACTACCGACGATTCGGCTGTAAAAACAATACGGCTGTAAAAACAATACGGCCGTAACGGGTCGGTTTGTCCGGTTTACAAAAGGACGAAAGACCGAAAGAAAACGACGAACAACATATTTCGTTCACTATCGTCCGTGCAACAATATTGTGCAATACTCACGCGGTCGAACGCGCCGGGAACCGATAAGGGAAACGGAATAGATCTCGTCGACATCAATACGCGGAATCGGTTCGAGGCGAAAATCGAAAAAAACGTCGCGTACGCGTTCACTATTGTGCGGGCCCGACCGGGTATCGGTGGCTGGCGAAACCGCGGGAAGGGTGGGCGACTCGGAAGTCCGGACATCCCTGTCTCCCCCCCGGCCCGGTTCGCGTTTAAGGCCACAACCCCGGTCCGGTACGGCACGTACGATTACATTATAATATTATCCCGGTCGGGAGGGAGGTGGGTACCTTTTGATCCGAAACTTGTTGCCGCTTCCGAAAACCATAACGAGACGGGACGATGTTTCAAACGCGTTTCGTGGACTCTTCTTCGCGTCTCGCGCACATTACACGCCGCGCATCGGGCACACGCGCGCGAAACCGCAGCGGTACGGCGCGCAAACGATTCGGAAACGCGAAAAACAACAATGTATAGCGAACACTCGCGCGCGTCCTTATCGAAAACCGGTCGGGCGGGATCGGACAAAACGCACGGACGGACGGGCAACGCGACGCGAAAACGCACGGGTGACCGGTACGACGGACGGACGACGACTGAAAGCCGTTGCCGCCCGCTATTGCCGAACCGCGGGCGACGGCGGGCGGGCGGACGGGCGGGCGGCCGAACGGTGCGGCGGCGAGCGGTAGGTAACAGCGCCGTCGCGGTAAAACACCGAACGGTTCGACGGCGGCCGAGTTTATCGTTTTGTGTTGTTTTTTTTTCTACCGCGTCTAAAGCGCGACGGTCGCTATCGACAGGGCACCGTACGCGGATTTGACGGATTTTCAATCCGACGAACGTTTTTTTTCCCTTTTTTTTTCATCGGCGTTTAATATTTCCCAATCGATTTCTCCGCGGGCATTTAAACAACAAGTCCGCGATTAAACGCTACCCGGCGATGTGTTCAGGATTGCCAACTTGCCGATCGTGGTCGCGTCCGAGTCCCGTCCCAAACACTTTTTTTTTTTTTCTATACTAATTCCGTACGCGGTGAAAATGTTCTCATCAACGTTAAATACGAAAACAAATCGAACGCAGTATATACATTCATAAATACGAATTTTTTATTGGATCAAATTTATGTAAAATAATAATGTTTACACACATTTTTCTTATCAACGTTAAAAATACATTATTTACGCTATTAAAGTATTAGCGTATACGAATTCGGCCGTACGACTTTACCGTATCACGATCCCAAAAATGACTATGACGAAGAGTGACGATCGCGGATTATCGTCGTCGACAATATAGGAATACTATTATCATTACGAATTACTGAATTATAAACGCCATTATTACTGTTAATACCGTCGTTCTGTATTTACCTCCTCCGAAATCCCTTTACTCGTGACTTCCGCCCGGTGTTTTTTTTTCATTCATCGCCTTCGTAATCCGTTATCTATCGTGTACGAGGCGTTTTGTTTTGTTTTGTTTTTTTTTTCGTCTCTTACCTACTGTTCGGAGAATGGACGCATCACGGATCCACGGGAGCAATGTCCCCACGATCTCCCCTTCGAGTAGAAATATCTTGCTAGAAATGTCGATATGCACAACACTAATATCAGATTTATTGTTTATGAGTTATAACCGTTTAAAGCATAGACCGGAGCTATACGGGAGAGTTAACGATTTATCATTTGAAAATACACGTGCAATTTATTACCCTTATTTCTCCAGTTTCAACTTCAACTTGGTTGTGAACTTGTAACAGATTCAGCGACGATTAGAAAAAAAAAAAAAATCGCCCCGTATCACATTTTCGCACGGCGAATCGAACGGAATTCGGACTTTCCACCGAAATTTGTTGTGGGTCTTGCGAATCTCGCCCTACCCCCTCGAATGAGCCTCGGTGTTCCCGGTCGACAGTCAAACGTTTCGTTACGTGACGCGTTTCGTCGTTGCGACATCCGCTTGGCAGCACAATAAAAAAAAAAAAAAAAAAAAAAACGCATACAAGAGATACGTCCGCGCGCGTCGCACTTGCACAATGAGAAAAAAAATATTACAAAAAAAAAATATCGAAACGGCGACGGCGTTTCGTCTCGCGTATTGTCCGCTGTTTTGTGTTTGTTTGTTTGTTTGTTTTTCTTTTTTTTTTTTCGTCGACTTTCGCATACGCGGATTTTTTTTTACGTCATTTCGTTATTATCGCGTATAACCCACGTACGCGTGCCCGCGCATTGTTAATAGTAATTAATAGCCTGTTAGACGCACAATAATAATAAACATTGTCGATGGCACGGGCGCCGAAATAATATTATTCACCGTCGGATACTGACAATTTCAATCCGTTTACGGTTATGATACACACGGAGATGCGTTTCGATTATCTCGTTACCGTCACGGCCGCGCGCCTTTCATTATTTGTGTTTATTAAGTTATAAAAAAAAAAAATTATGTATGTACAGGTACATTATCGGTAATATTTTTTACCGGTCGAGATTTATGATCGGCGGAGAAAGTTATTCATTTTTAAATTTTTTTTTTTTTGGAACTTATAATCGCGTTTGCGTTGTTCGAGCGTATAAGAGGTGCTGCGGCCGCAGTTTATTCTCGAATATAACGAAAACATACATACCGAGTTCGGAACGCGAAAATGTCGAAAACCGGCGCGAATATCATCAGAATTTCCGATTGTTTTTCCCCCCTCGAAAGTATGTGTAATATTTTTCGAACGATTAACACGCCACTCGAAATCCGTCATTGGCAATAAAGAGCTAAAAATCGTAGAAAAATCCGCGAAAAAAAAATCGAAAACACCCCGGGCGGGTGGTTGCGACTTTAAACGCGTTCGCTTTTTTTTTTGGAAATATTTTCAAAGCGCGTACGACTCCGGCAGTAGTCTGTTGTTATTGAAGTTACGACTCGCGGGGATACCGGAGGGGCGAACGCGAATGTAATGACGTTATCGAACACGCGTTACGCGACGCACGAACGTCATAAGGTATCGGTCAAAATGGGGGGGGGAGAAAAAAAAAATTTCGCCGAGATGCGCGATTTCTGACGCGGTACGGGTACGATTAACAACCGCCGCCGCCACTGTCAAACCCGGGAATACCGCATGCCCAATGTCCGTGAACTTTGTTCGCGTCGAATTAACAAAGCCGTCGGAAATATACCGTGTCGCAAAACGTCCACGAAAGGCGTAAACTAAATTTGAAAAAAAAAAACCGTAACAACGCGTTATGTTCTCCGGCCGTAGGACAGATAATAGGACGGAAGTATGGAAGAAAAAGAGAGAGAAAAAAAAAGGGGAAAAAATCAATAACAATAACGCACGATATCGAAATGTATTCACTGACCGTACCTCCTATCGTCCAACCCATCCCGTTCGTATGTTTCACCGCGGTGTTACGTTATGATAATAACAATAATTATAGTACGCGGGCGTGGCGGACATGATGGGGATCGTGTTATTTACGTACGTAACATTGTCGGAACCGGGAAAATAATGGCGCGGATTTAATTGAATTAATACGATTATTATTGTTATTATATTTTACGCGCGCCCGCGGAACAATATATTTCAATATAACGGCGCGGAGTATACCGTGAGTAACGACAAAAATAAAAAATAAAATAAAAAAACACAACCTTCCAGTAGAGTTTTTATTCGATATCGCATTTTCGTTTTTCCTTTTCAACAGTGCGGCGGCCGTATTAAAAAAAAAAAGAAGGTTATTCGTAATGAGAAAAAAAAAATCCAATCGCCGTAATTATTATTATCACGCGTAAACACACACATACAGGTTCTTTTAATAGTTAACAGTCGTTTGTAGATAGAAAAAAAAAAATTAAAAAAAAAAATAGAAATTCCCCGTAACATTTATGCGTCGCGTTGCACAACCTCTAAATTCTACCTCCCCCACCCCTTCCCGCGGATCGACAACACGCCCGCGTGCGCGTAACGACGCGCCACACGAACGAAATGTTTTGCCGCCGCTACACACGCTGTCGTAGGCACCCGAACGGTCGTCGTCGCATCGAACGTCGCGGATAACGGGTTTTCGATAATCCGCGAGAACTGATAACGATATTTTTCGCGCGAACGGGTTACGGGCTTCTTCGTTCCTCCCCCCCCCCCC